>JAUTBZ010016676.1:0-42012 GCA_032361785.1 Lepetodrilus galriftensis
GTCACTGTGACGGTAAGTGTCACTGTGACGGTAAGTGTCACTGTGACGGTAAGTGTCACTGTGACGGTAAGTGTCACTGTGACGGTAAGTGTCACTGTGACGGTAAGTGTCACTGTGACGGTAAGTGTCACGTCAGTGTGGGCCATGTGACACCAGCATGTGCGGTTCCAGCTCTTTGCGGAAAGCTTACAACGAAGGAACCCTTAAAACGTCTTGGCACCGAAGGCTGATCAAATATTGTTAAGGAATTTTGCTTTATGCATGTTTAAATATGAGGGTTTACAAGAGAATCTCGTATTTATAGAGCTCGCACATCAAACAGAGTCCCAAAGGCTGTGGCTAATGGCGTAGCGCAAATATACTCCGTGGAGCAATACACAAGGAGTCTCTATGTTCGAGGCAGCTGTCCGACAAATTAGTGTACTTAAAGTCTGACCAGTACAGGTAAAAGTGTTTGACCACTAGAGTCCTCAGCTGTCAAACTGACCAGAGGTGTTTGTAATTGTCCGAGGGGACGGATTTGACCGAGAGGACGAATTTGACCGAGAGGGGACGGATTTGACCGGTCTTGTTCAGACACGTGGATGTGTCATTGGTGGTGTTTGGGGGAAGGGGGAGTCCGGGATCCAAGGGGGTTGACCGATGACCATGGTCTGACCATAGAGTGACCATCTGTTAGGTACGAGGGATTTTGTGGTAGAGGTTTGACAAGAACCTGAGAACGGCCAGAGAGATGTGGAGAGCCTGTTTCAGGACTGTGTCAGAATGTTGATACAGATTTACACCTGTGTAGTCGGGACCTGACTGAGGTCATTAGCACAAATCCATTTCCGTTTCCAGTCCGCGATTACCCTATTTAGCCCATTCATTACATTCTTTGTTGTTTTTCATTTTCATTCCTGTCCTATTGTGCTTTGATAAATTATTACCATTGTGAAAATAATTACTAGGTTAAAATAAAATATTTATTACTATCATTTGGGACATGATAAGTGTTTAATGCATTCACTTAAAAGGAAAAGGATTACTTGTCTCCAGCTTTCTATACTTGTCTGTTTAGATACTTCCATATACATTTAGAATATTTGTTTAATGTATTGAGCTACAAATAAGACAATTATGTTTTGTTAAATATTCTTCAATGTACATTGGAATAACTGTGTAATGCATGTAGCTAGAAGGTTATTGAAATGTATTGTTAGTTCAGATACTTGTCTATACATAATTTGGAATATATTTTGTTAAGTATTCAGCTAGAAGGAAAATGATTATCTTTTTTTATTCAAATACAGACATACGTAATTGGGAATACGTTTTTAATGTGTCTAGCTGTAGGAGGAAGAAAGTGATAACTTGTTTGTTCAGATGCTCGTGAATATACGCTTTCTTGAAGCGAATACAAAAAAATACCAAAGATCTTTTCACAGTTGCAATTGGCTAGAATAATGCCAGAAGTATCGGATATCGACGTGCATGAAATAGACGTCGGAGAGTAACAATGAGCATCGATGCACATGTGTGCGAGATAGAGAGTTGACATTTCTACCTCCAAGCGCCAGGAGAGTTCCTTGGTGTTATGTACACTAACACATATGTATCTCCTGTCGAGTAATGTATTACTGCAGCGTGTCAATCACCCCATGTACCTTTCACTCGGACAGTTTCTTGTGTACATTTCGAGAACACGTGTCATTCCATGTATATTTTAGTTGTATGTTTCACATTTCGCTTGTCATTCTTTTTTGGGCAGTAGCGCTTGTTGATAAAATTGTGTAATTTTCATAATTATAGCAGACATCTTGGAGAATTTCATGTTCCCAAAAAAGTGTGTTATTTTATTAGTTTGACAAGGGTTTCAGAAATCATTATGCTCTCCATTGAGTAGATTTAATTTTTTAATTTTCTATTTCCCAAAATTAATTTGCATTTATAATAAGTTTTTCAATGTTTTTGGAAAGATGATTCTCAATGTGATGTAAAATAATAACTCACTCACTCTTATCTTTTGATGAGCAAATAATTATGTTATCCCATCCACAGAACTAGTATAATTCATGGGACAGGGAATTAAATTCCTGTACATTTTGTTGTCGATTTCTTTTGCAATGTGTTTATACGTGATGCAAATGGCATTGGTTACAGATTGGTTTTAACCATTAAAAGTGTTTTTTTATGAATGTCACACAGATGTTTCTTTCATGTCAAAACTGTTTTGTACACCTGTCGTACTATCCCATGCTCTCGTGGAAATTACCTGCTTAGTCTAATCAAAAGTATTAAGCACACAAATGTAGATGATTTATTATACCTGAAAAACTAATCTACCTTCCTAATAAACCACACAGTTTTTCTGTTACCGTGAAAATTTACGTGATGATCGTATTCAACCGTAATGTCAGGATCCAGGTGTTGATTCAGATCTGATTCGAATATATCCTGACACGTCCAGGTAGCGATGGAATGGGTGTATATAATAATATCCCTAACTATTTGATCAAAGCTGTCTATTTCCTACCAGATGGGAATATAATTTTTTTTCCTCAACCCCTTTTCTGATTCCTAATCTAACCAAGCATTTATCATAAATCACAAAGTGAAGAGTATTGCCTTTGAGAGGGTTGTTGTTTCTTCGTAACTCGTATTTTCTCGATTTGCTAAAAGTCAGCTGCCCCGTAATCTAACAGCCTTCATTTTGCTCTTTTATTATAGCAGCTTTGTTTTTACTGAGTAAATAGACACATCTGTTGTTTCACTGGTAAATGGTTTAACTGTAATCCATTGCGGCTCCTCTGTAGAGCTAATAAAGAGAAATTTATCAAAGGAAATTTTATTTATGGATTTATTTATTTTTTTACTTTCCAGGTAAATGGTGTGCCTTGTCTGTCACAGGTGTAAATACAAAGTTTCGGTCGATATCAATATTTATTTTTTATTAACGTCAAGGTTTCTGTGAATAGGAAGATTTTCATTCTGTCACTATGGCAAAGGCCAAGGAATATATTTTTTATATATTTCTGCCTATTAGAGACATAACCTCAATTCCCGTGGCAGTCTTCCGAGACTGAATAATGAGATGCGATCTTGTTGCAGAAAGGACTCTTCATACTTCCTTGTCTATTATCCTGGCGTGGTACAGATTACAGCTAAAGAAGGCCTGCCTGTCATCTCATGTAAATGTTAACACGACAGTGGGTTGTTACGCAGCAGCCTTGCATTATCCTTACTGTATCATCTAGTACATCTATACTTAGATTGAACAAAATTTTAAAAAAAATACTAGTTACGAATTCAACAGCCACCAACATTTTTTTAATAAAATAAGATAAATAAAACAAAATACAAAATATATTTATATATTATTTATTTTATTATTTATTTTTTTAAAGTAAATACTCAATTTCCTTTGCTTTGTATACTATACATTCTTATCTCTTCTAGATTTGGATTTTCTTTATTCTTCCAGAAAAAGGATTAATATACAGGTCTTGTTCAAGAGGCCAAGTTATCCACGTTAACACAAACCAGATGTCTCCGCTAACATTTATATAGTAGGTGCATAATGTGAGATTGGTGACTCACCACTTCACCTGTCATAACAAGTCATCAAGTGGTCATCATCACCCAATAGAATAATACTTGCCCTTTCTCCATGCCGCCCAGAATGCGCTGACTTTTAGCTGGGATACTGCAGTTTCCAGACATGGTTCAGACAGGTTACACTGTTCCCCATGCAATCAGCTGGCTGTCATCAGTTCTAATGTACAAGATGTGGTGCATTTACCACCTATAGAGCTTGCTGTGCTGCAGTGCTTGTGGTGGTGGGTGGTGTGGTACTGATGGTGGCGGTTGATGGTGTACAATTTGCTTGGGTACCAACTGGTAGTTGGGAGTATTATTTGCAATAGTACAAGTACAACAAAATAAATGGGGGAAAAAAATTGAGTGAAAAAAAAACCACGAAAAAAAAATAGGTACATGTTGTGTTATTAGTGAAAGAATTTAGAAATTGACTCTAAACCCCAATTAAAAAAACCCCAAACAAACAAAAAACATGCTCTACTACTGGCAAGAGGAAGTTCATCAAGGTATACACACCAATAACCCATTCACCCACTTTCAGGACTGCCTTCAGAGCCTGTTGTTTTAAGCAGTGGGGCATCTTTAGGTGCTAAATCATGCGGATTAAGGGGATATAATCTCTCCCTTCCTCTCTGGATGCGGGAACAGGATCTCACTGCACAGCTTGACCAGCAGCAGGTTCTCATTGAGATCTTCAAACTGTCGGGACCCGTAATGAGTCCATTGGGTAAACCATGGCAGGATGAGTATGTGCTCATATTATAGCCTGTTGTTCCTAGAAACTGTGACTCTCTGTGTGCAGTTGGTCATCTGTAGAGTAGTGTTTGGTTCCATCAAGAAATGACCAGCAGCAGGTTCTCCATTCCATTCAGAACTGTCCGGACCTGTAATGAGTCCGTTGGGTAAACCATGACAGGATGACACGTGTATGTCCTCATTAAATTAGCCTGTTATTCCTAGAAGCTGTGACTTCTCGTGTGCAGTCGGTCATTTGCAATGGAATGTGAAACGTCCTGGACATGTTTGGTTCCATCAAGAAATGTTTATTCTTTTGACCGATTGTAGACTTTCATGCGTTTCATGAATGCAGGCTAGTTTTAGTGTGTATGCTTGTACTGTGTGGGTAGTTAAGTCGTTCAAGTATGTTGTATTATTGGTCTAATTCCGCTGAATGATTGTAGTATTATGAGAGTTGTAGATCACTGAACGTATGCATAATTATGTCTAGGAATGTTGCAGTAGTTCTATGTCTGGGCTTCATCATAGCTCACTATAAATGTATCTAATAATGGCTACTTATAATTTGCCAAATCCCCCCTATGGCATGCTCAAAGCACCGCATTATTATCCCCAGTCAATGGATTAGTGTGTACTCAGTGTTACTTCTAAACTCCCTGGGGAGTATATTAAACTATGACTCTGATGGCTCTGCAGTTGTTCTATGGAACAGAACCCTGGTTACTGTCTTTGCTCTAAGTATGCTACTTTGTCTGCAATCCCATGTCGGGCACCATTGTAACAGGACCATGCTTATCTTGGGATTTGAACCTGAGTTGTATCTGGATTGTAAGCAATACATTACTGACTTACCCAAAGTATTTTTTATTGTATTAATGCTTTACGTCACTGCAGGAATATCTCGCCCATAGCCAAAGGAATATCCCCACTGGCTGAGACCAGTAAGATAATTTAATGATTGCACAAGGCTATATTTCCATGTCCTGTCATTTTCCAAAAACTTTCAGTAATAGCAGTGGTTTGTTTATGGTGCGAGGAGAAACTGTAACATCTATATAAAACACACATGCCAAACAACCAGAGTAACATGTTTGTGTTAAGTGGTCTATATGTTTTCGAACAAAGGCTGGTCATTTGTTAAATGATCACGTCCCATCTGGCAGGGTGGGGCAACACATTGACAATACCAGGTGAAAATAGCCTTCATTTATCAACTTGTCAAGCATTAAAATTAGTACATTTCACACAAAACATGCCAGCTACAATTTCGGTCTCTCAGATTGTATCGCCCTGGAAAAAAAACTATAATAACAGTTTACTTTGATGGCTATTATGTTGGCACAATCCTTAGCTAATATAAGCCGCCCCACTTTCGGATATCGTATATCCTATTCTTTGTTTAATAGCGTAGCAAAATGCAACAAAGGCAGATGGATATTAAAGTATCTTTTTTTTTGCAGTGGAGTGGAGTATCCTGTTTCAAGGTACTGGGAAAGGTTTTTTTTATTCTTAAATGATTGAAAAATTACATGACCGATGATTGGATGTAATGTAATCATACTTTATTGCAACCCTATCCGGACCCCCTTGAACTACAACTTGACCGTGACTGTGTGTAACCTTTCCCTTTGATGTCGTGACTAAAGGTCAATTTGTAACCATGTAAATCCTGCAGCTTCATCTCTCACCTGAAATGAGGCCGGATTTCAATTTCAAGCCATTGTTGATGTAGTCAGGTATAAGCTGTTGTATATATCACCTTGTTCTGGCATGTCATTTGCTAACGGCTGATTTACCGAGGATCTGGTGTACAAGGTGTGCCATGGGGAGTCGTGTTACGTTGATTGTGGCGATTGCGTGACTCTCAAGATTGAATTTCTTCTGTTAAGTCAGTGGACATTTGGCTTTGGTTCAGTTTCGAGGAACCTAGCTGTTTCAGCTGATCCTCGAGTGTCTTGCTCTTGTCATTAGCGATTTATCATTGGGTTTGTATGCTCATGTAATTTATTATTAAGCTGATATAGGTTTAGTGGTTGATACACCTGCAACATCAAAATCTGAAACTTGAATAGGACAGGCCCTGAGACTCTTGAAACTACAAAATCTTTTCATGATCAGACTCAAAATTTCTATGGGGATTTATGAACAAAACCTTGAGTTAGCATGACAAAAGCCCAGCTGTGACAAACGATGCCATCCCTCAACAATTTCCTAGATATTCCGCTGCCATTCATTCCTGAGAAATTGACTCCGTTGGTCGATTGATTGTGTCCCATCTGCAAATACCATTGCATTTTAAAATATGGAGATTTTTAAAAGTGGAGGAAATTACAGTGATGAGTTTGTGTTGACTGTGGCATGCTGATAGGAAGGACTGCAGTTGTTTTAGTGTAGTTTTTTAATCCACCTGATAAGAGAGGGAGGTCTGCAGGGTGCCGTACATCATCCACAACTGTTAAGAGTTTTGAATAAATTCTTGTCAGTTGACAAAGAACAATTTTACGTTGTTAATGTGTAAGTGGGACCCTCATCCAGAAATATTTCCATGGATATCTTTTTATCTTTTGGATCGCAATTTTTTAATTATTTAACATTTATGCTGTCTTGTATCTTTAAAGTTGTATTTATTAGGGAGAAGTAGGATAACATGAACATAAATAACATTAAACCATGCAGTATTGATTTAATTAAATTTAAATCTGTCCTTTAAGAAAAAAGAGGAGCTACTGGAATGCACTTTCTCCTAAAATGTGTGGCGGAATTCAATTCCGGCAATAATTAAATTGACACATTGTCAATTCCTGAAGTCTGTTCAACTGCAAATTCGCCTAATTTCCAGGGGAGGTCTCGAATGGATGCTGGAATTCCTTCAGGATGCAGTGATTTCTATTAAATTGAATAAAAAGGAGATCCAAGACTGCGCATTTCTGAAAAAAATTGTTGACAATGGAAGGCGAGGACCAGACCGTCACAATGCAATTAGCGGAACGTAATCAGCGCCGATTCTCCCGTTTTAACCACCTGAGGCAGACTGTGGAAACACATTGTGTTTCTTGTCAGGCTTTCATGTCGCGGGGAAATCTGGTCTCTATGAACATCCTTTGTAAAACCGAAAATAGTCATACATTAATCATGGGGTTTGAACACTTGTTTTTCCCTTAGGATTTAACTGGAAGTTAAAATAAATCCAGTAAAATCTGACTGATTTCCCTTGCGAAAATAGTATTTGTTTATTGTCTCAATCAGTAATTATATGGAATATATATGTCTAAGTTATAGAAAAAAAATAGTATTGTTTCATGATTAATTTCACATCCAAGATGTGTTGATAATTTAATAAAAATTAAATGTGATCAGTTTTTTAACAAAAGACAAGCCTTGTGAAAGAATCATAAAAGTGACTTTGGATATCATTTCAAGTTATTAATTTGAAATTAAGATTACATAAACCCATTTGATGTGGTAGCCCTAAATTTTGTCTTTGAGGCACTGTGCCAGAAGAGGTTGCAAACTATGCATATCTGCTCTCAGATTGAGAAAGTTCCTGTGGTGATGTATGGCTTTATTAATGTGCTCTTTATTACCAGTTATTAGTACCCCAACTAGAGACCGACAAAATTAGAAAAAACAAACCAATTGATTTATTATTATTAATATTCATAATGAAGCTGAATTCCTATTTGTTTAGGCCTTACAATAATTAACTTTGGGTTCTGTCCGACTGTGGAAGTAAACATTGATTATGGGAGTGTTTTATTAGCGATAAAATCGAACCACTTTGCGAGCAGTTAAAGAAAATAAACACAGTCTCACACTCTTGGTGAGGAGATTAAGAAATCTATATTTCCCTTAATATTCCCAGACTATTGGGTTTCATTTTCCTATCGGTCAGTTCTTTATTCTCAAATCTGTCCCTCTGAGATGACCAATGACCAAATGGTCAGACGTTTTGAAACTGATGGATCTTTCATTTGTTGAATCCTGTTTGTGATTGTGAGCACATTTCTTTTCTCTGTGTATTTTCCATGTATTTCTGTTTGGATTGGGATAAACATAAGAAAACGTTTGCCTCGATGTCAGATGTTTCCCCACAGGGTTTTCATTATGTGTGACACTCGGTGTATATGTACATTATTTGTCTTCCAGTCAAGTCCGACATATGGCAAATCTGAGATTGTGTGTTTGGCTGGATGTCGTGTATTATATCCTGTGTATGTACTAAAAGCTTTGTCACCATCTTATTATGTTTGATTGTATGGTAAAATCCTGCATGAAAGTAGTATTTTCTATGCATAATATGTTTGGTTGTACAAGTAAAGTTCTGCAGGAAAGTAGTATTTTCTATATACAGAAATATACTGCCAGAAAAGAAAGAAAAAAGAGTAATAATATTTTAATTGAAAAGAGGTTTAGATAACTATCCAACCCCCGAGATTACGAAACTTCTTGAATACGATATCATGCTCGAGCTCAAATTTCATTTTGGGATTTGTGAGGAAAACCTTTAGGATCATGAGTTTTTACTCAAAATAGTTTTGTAATCTTGATTGCCAGGAAACATGAGTGCTCTCGTGCATCTTTCTCATTGGTTACTACAAGAGCACCATCATCTCTTATGGGATATAAGAGCTTCATGATAGAGGTCCCATTGCACGGAACAATTATGGTCCTGAGGCTCGCAACTCGCTATACCGAGAATTGCAGCTTTTGTGGTGCTGCAGTTGTTCTATCTTGCAGGAACCCTAGTCATTCATGTATTTTGGCCTTGCAAGTTGCATTCCTTCCGAGAATGCACACAAAATATGTTGGCGCTTCAGTGATTCGGGAGCGTGCCACCCAGTCTACTACTGTCCAGAGAACTGATGATGGAAGTACAGCGGTAATTAGGCAGGCAAATGAACTGGGTGATGAGGCAGAGAAAGCAAAACTTCTTGCACTGCCCATCACATGAAACAAAAGAGTAGAGAGGCATGCTGATAGATGTGTAAGGAGCCATGATTGATGAACCTTGGAAGGGTTCTAGGTGCAGGCTGGTCGGTCGTACGACGGACATTTCAAACACCAAATAACTCCAGCTTCCATTTCTTAAGATACTATACAAGAGTATTGGTTATTGTAGAGTTAATGTATCATGTTCACCAACAAAGTATACATCTTAATTGTTTGTTTAGGCAAAGATCATAGATGTAAAAGATCTGCAAGTGATGAAAGAACGTTGTTCTTTTGGCAGATTTCTTGCTCCACTGATAACGGAATGTGCATTTGCATTCCACCGCTACCTCCAACCCACAAAATATTATTTTTAATTATCATTTTCAGATGTATCTGTTCCATAGTTCTGAGAGAATCATTATTCCAATCATGTGGATCGACCAAAAACAGTTTACAAGCTGTTCTGCTTTCGACGTCCTGGCCCCGAGATTACGAAACTTTCTGAGCACAAAAACGTACTCAGACTATGACATTTTATGAACACAATTCTGAGTTGAGTACGAACTCGTACTCAGAAAAGTTTCGTAATCTTGGGGCCTGGTCTAATTTCATCAATGAACATGTCCCCATTGGGTCAATCTTGGAAAGTGACCAATAGCTGTAGTACATTAATAATTCCATAGTTATTTTTAAGCAATATTTATCTAAAAACTTCTGGGATTCATGAACAGCTTTATGGCTATCTGAATATGTCCAAGTTTCACATACAATAATAGAACATGATAAGACACTGAACACATGGTACATTAACCCCTCCCTGCTGGATTAGGCACAGCCACAGCTCTTAAGGGCATCTCTGGTTGTCTTCTTCAGGGAGATGGTTAATAACTATTTGGTACTACGGTATATGCCCTGTATCAATACATCTTGGAGGATATCGTCCTGGCACGTCTTGTTGGACAGTGGATCCGATTGAATCCCCTTTCTTGATCTTTGTCTTACTGGACGCGAGAAGCCGTTAGAAGCTAGAGACGGCAGCCAGCGTTTGCCTGGCACTGTGCAGTGTGTCCATCAGTCTGATCAATATGAAGGCTGTATCTCTAACACCTTATCCACTGTGGTGTTTTTAGTATGGACCTCATTGCTTCTCTTGTTTATGCAATGGCAGGGGTTCGACAAGGAACACTGCTGAGACCCTCATGTTTTCTATTATACTGCTGCTTTCTTTGTATCGTATGTTTTTGGGGTAATGTTTCTTTTGGGGATTAGCTCGATAAAGCAGAACATGAGTAGCTCCCGTGGTGATGATAATTTACCACGGTGGCCTATTTGGTTGGTAAACAATGCTAGCTGAAATTGTGTCTTTTAGTGACTTTTTTTAATGGAATTTTCGGATCAATTTCTGTATTTTTGCTTTAGTTGTCCCAGTATCTTCAGCCGCAGTGTTTACTCAATTTGAATTGATTTTCAAAGTGTGGCCACTTTGGAAAATGTAATTAGTTTCTTGAAATAACTGGTATCAGAACTTATTTAGCAGATTTTGGAAACTGAAATAGTTTTGCCAATTTAATCCATTTAATCCATTTAGGTAGGCAATTTCGCAGGATCCATGGGCATTATCGTTCAGAAATAACTTGACGGAAACCAATCATGTTTTAATTTAAGAGTCTGCGAAGGAAATGCACCGGTGTTCTAAATAATTTAACCACTGCTCACGTTCTCAAATTGACATGCTGCCATCAATAAAGTGGAAATAATCCCCGAAATGTCGAAACATAACTTCTACTTCTATTTGGGATGCTGTTCAAATACAACACTTTCAAGGTTTTATATTCAGCCAATCTGAGCTCTCATCTCTGAGCTTATCATGCATTTACTACGTTTAGTGGCTGCCAAGTTGGCATTACGATAAAATAGCTCGAGATTTCAATATTTGTCCGCTAAATCTCAAACTCCATCCAATGTTTGCTGTTCATTCTTTTTGCTTTTAGCGTTTTGACACAGAGACACTTGAAATCGTGGTCTGTAGATTGTTGTCAGACTTGCTCGCGAGACATCTAATTTTCTCGCATAATTACACCACCGAGTCGCTACCGACACGGACGGAAGTTTTGTCTTTCACACCTAATGGTCGTGAAATTTACCTAATAGGAAATTTAAATGGAAAGTTATTAGCATTAATCAGAAGCATACATGAGGTGGCATAATTTAACGAGGTGTGTAAACAGATATTACCAGATATTATGTTTCATCCTGTTTGAACGGAAGTGGCCATTATTGTAATATAATAATCCTCTCCATATTAAAATGCTGATGGTAAGCCAAAAATTAGGCTGTTTTACTCAGTGACACAGTCATGTTTTATGAGTGCATGATCTGAGTTTATTGTGTCATGATTTCTGTTTTTCTGTGTAGGAGTGTACACACATGTAATATTTTTCAAAAAAAACATATCAGAAAAAAACATATCAATTAACTTCACGAAGACTTGTGAAAATATCAATGATATCACTCAGGACATAGCGTTGATATTAAATACAACATTATGTAATATCTAAGTAAGCAGATGATATTCCAAACACATTTGGAAATTTCTTTTTCAAAATATGTAGATGCCGTACATTTCAGAATGTTATTTTCCATCTGAATATATTTTTTTAATAATTTGTGTGGTATGAGATATTTTTTTTTAATAAACAGGTGTGGTAGGAGATATTTCTCAAGTAATTTATGCACAAATTCAGTAACGATCTTATTAAGTTTAATTTGGCACGCATGGCTTCAAGTAATACCAGGAAACGAACTAGCTCCCTTAGTCATTTTGGGCCAGGGATGTTAATTATGAAATAAATCACTTTTAACCTATTTGTCATCGACAAATTTGATCCAGCTCGGTCTAATGGGCTCTAATTTGTTGACCGAATGACCACAAAGGGACTAGGGACCGGTCATTCCTTTGACCACCCCTCTACAGCTGGACATTTGTCATCACTCCTTGGACGTAACCTGAGACATTGCAAATGTAAAAGTTTAATGAGATCGATTGTAATGTGAAAATAATTGTTTTATTATTTATTCAGTGATTGGTGTAAATAAACATGGTCAAAATAGTACTTCTTGTGCCTTTAAATGATGCTTGAATTAATTAAGAAATAATGGTTGAAATAGTGCTTTGATGAACTAAACATTCAACATTTTTACCTCTGTATTATTCTTCTCTGTAATTTAGAATGTTCAATTACATTTTGGGAATTTTAAGTTAAAATATTCACATTAGAGAGGAGGGATAAGTGAAATGTCTTTTTTTAAACTAAAGTTATCACCCTTGGTTTGTGGGTACCACTTGTCACTCATGTTCATTGTAAATACATTGTTACAGGTTCACACCCTACTCTAAACATATCACCACATTTTCACTGTGGAATAATCTCTTATAAAAGAATCTTGGTATGACTAATGGTCAGTCAGAGGTCAAACTCTGAGGTCAATCTGGAACCTCCCATATTATCATAACTTCTAAAAGCCAGTTGAAAAACTTGTACAGATTCCTCCAACAATGCATAAAGCAAAGACAGCTAATACCATTATGGAACAGCACGGTCTGATTTGAGGGCTGGCATTCTGGTCAGGGAAAAGGTTTGACCAGTTAAGTGGACAGACAGTAGCTTGACCTGTCCGAAATCCAAGCCTGACACTACTGGGCACTCCGGCCACTCACAGGGGCACTTGACCTGGGAACAAATTACAGGATGGATGTGTTGCCAGATTAGACTGGACATTGGTCATCATGGCCTGGTGATGGTCAGTTGTACTGCCCCACTTGACCGGTGCTAGGAATTATGCAGGAAATGCCTTGTCTCTTATTGATGCCGTTCCTGAAAGTCCGAGGACTTTGGAAATGGATTTTTCATCTCAACGATCATCATGGATTTTGTTTTGTTTTGGGGACGATAGTGGATTTTCGTATTAGGGATGATCATGGATTTTCGTCTGATTGCATTCATTAGAAGTCTAGGCATGATTAGAATATGTTGTATTTGATCCCTTCTGATTAGTAATAATGCAAATAAAATTGTCCAATCAATACTATATTGACAACATTTGAATTTTTACGAAATTTAATATATGTTTAAAAATTCTATTCAAGACCATGGTGTTCGCATTCTTGTGGTTTGTATACATCATTATCGATAAAATTATAATCTTTACATTGGAATTTGTTTGTTGAAATTCATGTTGAATTCTACTCCTAAATTGGATGCTGATTGTACAATACAGTGCAATGTTGGAGTTTTCATGTTTTCTTTTATTGACTGCTTTGAGCAGCTTAGAGCTGCTTTGAAGATGATAACCCTAATATCGCAGCTAGTATTGTAGGCCGTAAATGCCTGGAGATGCGGACTTTGAATGCCTCAATTTCACCAAATTTAGTCCATGATCACACAGAAAATCGAGCCAATTTGCAAACAGTCATGGGCACCGTCACAACAAGAATTCATTCCTTTTTCTCCGAGAACACTCGTATTAACCCCCCACGTGCCAATCCCCCACGAGCCAATTCCCCCCAGCCACCTCCTATGGGTCTCAATGAATGCACTGCCTACAGGAGACAGGCTAGCAATTTCATGGAGGGTGACCCTTGTCTTGAGGAATCCGCATCAATTTCTGTTGCCCTGTGAGGCTCAGATCCTCCTGTTTGGCACACGCTGTAGGAGTGCATGGGATGGACGTGCAGCTGGCAGTAGGCAGTAGTGATACCTGTAGGTACTGCATACCCATCCTTGTATTGTCGCCAGTGGGTGAAATATTCCCGCTGTGATGTTAAGCAATGAATCGCTCATCCCATCCTTGAATACAATGGTGTCTTGTGCCAGTTATAGAGCCTATTATTTTGTCGTATTAAAAAAATAATAATAATACAAAATTATTATTTTAAAATTACAATGAAACTTGGCTGTAATTTCTCTTGGCACAGATTCATTGCCATAAGGGAAATGTTTAAATTTTGTATTTATGAATTGTAATATTCTTGTCCATATTTCCATCAAGGTGATAGTTTATGTTTGTGGATTGAGCCATCTCTCTGAGAATCTTCCATCCATTTGTGATGATTAAATTAAACATCAAGGAAATGATAAGATCAACTGATAAATTGATACATAAACTGATAAGTGTATCTGATCCAATAAATGCCTTGCAGCATATCCTTTGTCCAGGCTACAGTCATTCCTTGTGTCCTAGGGATGGGCATCTAATACAACAGCTGGACAGTTCAATGGGTCCACTCTGTAATTAGGTAATGGTCATCTTCCTCCACTCCAGGACCAATACTGTCCTTGTACTGACCAGCTCTTGACCCGTTAGTCTTGACCAGTGCTCTGTACTGTTAAGTCTTCAGTGCTTTGTACCGTTGGTCTTCAGACAGGACCTCTGGTACTGTTAGCAGTTCACAGCCTCCTCATGCAGGCCAACTGCCAGCCAACGACCCTCGACACGGTCATCTCATTAGGTACCAAATTGAATGTACTTCCTGCGCTGGAGCCAATGTCAGCTCATTTATGATGTTTAATTAAACTGAGATTTGCTTAATATCCTTGGGGGCCATAAAATCCTGATGGACTGCTTGGTTTGTTAGCTTTCAGGGAGGTAATGGAATCAACGTTGGCGATTTTGATCCTGTGTTAGTTGTAGCAGTTTGCATGAAGTTGCAATCCTTGTGATTTATTGCTGGATAGTTGGCGAGATGTTGAAAGTATGGGTTTATTATCATGTTAAGTCACGTTGCAGATCGTTCGTAGCTTTCCAACGTCCATTTCAGTGCATTATTAGCATTTATTTCATGTACGTTACATGACTTCTCTAGCCTCTCTCAATGTACATTGCAGGGCTGCCATAGCCTTTCACAACGTACATTACATAAATCTCCTCGTAATTTTCCACGTACATTACATAAATTTCCTCGTAATTCTCCACGTACATTACACAACACCTGATGACTGATTTCCTAACACTGCTAACCATTCATCAGAGAGTCATCTAAAGATTGACCCCTGAAGATGACCTTTTGGGGGGTGGGGGGGTAAGCTTAGTTTTAAGTCCCCGGGGTCTGTGATCTGAGGGGTGTTTGGGGGGTGGGGTGGGGTGTGTGTGATTAGTCTTCAGACCCCAGGGTACGTGATTTATTCACAGGTAATGATCGTAATTCATGATTAATACTGCATACCTATAACAAAATCGTGTGTTGGACACATGGGTCTTACGTATTAATGATAGCTCTACCCAGACTTGTGATCTAATTGACATGCTAATGAACGCCCAGCATTACATAACTGTTACAACACCCTGAGGAATTGAGTAATAAAACGAATCCAATTAAGGGTGAATATGGTACGTTATGAATTTCATAATTTCATATTAACGACGGAAAGCCACTAATCAGATTACACGTATTTGCACTGGGGCAGTAATTAAGATAGCTGTAATTAATGAAACATGTGTTAATTGGCCACTTGACATAGTTGTGGTAGCCGAGCGTGTGACTGTTCTAGCATCAATACCAGATCAAGTTCAGTCGGTGGTGTTTTGATTGTAATATGTTTCGAGGTTGAGAATGTATTGTAAGACTGTGTTGTGACATTGTGTCGATATCTCACTTCTTTAAAGACCTTGTCATTCCACTGTCATTTATTACTATCATTTATAACTATTATTATTATTATTATTATTATTATTATTATTATTATTATTATTATTATTATTACAGTATTATTAACTTTACATTTAACATTTAAGAAAATATGTTCAACTTTCATCGCGTTTACTATTAGCATTTGGATTTCAAGAAAATTATGATAGTACAGTGTATTTACATTGCTATTTTCCCCATGAAACCATTATAACAAATGTTCATTCATATAATGCGATCCTATATGGATCTTGAAATTACGATTCAGGAATTCGTGAATGTTCTTCACCAGTGTTCTCACAGATATTTCAGCACAATTTTGTTAAAAAGACTGGTCTATTTTTTTCACGAGAGAAGCCACTGAGCGAATCTATCCCAAGCGATTACGGCTGCACCCACTCGAGGACGATAATGACAGGTCACGGTCCGATGATTGACAAATATTGAATCGGTACAGCTTAGTTGTAAATAGTGGGTGTCGGTTCTGCACGCTGAGAATGAAATTACGTACGTTGATTTAGCCAGCAGGACAAGTCTTACCACGTTAACTGTGTAGGAATTAGCATGCAGGGGACAACTACTTATTTCTTTATGTTCAGGGTATTAAACGTTCATGCGGAGATGGCCCATGATGGTTCTTGTCAGTTTGACGATGTTTGGAATAATTGCGTCGTCTCGAAAGTATGATTTAAGAAATTGTCGGCAGTTATGTTTGCTATAATGGGAATTGGGTTTTGTGTATAATGTGCGAAAAGAAATTGACTCTTTCTGTGGTATAGACAAGTGAAGATGCCTTAAAGAGCAGTGGCTGTGTATAATCCAACATGGAGAGGGTTAACGGGGGAGAAGAAATTGTGTGCAATCTCGTTTGAGCTGATAGTTATTTCAGAAAGTGGTTTGATAATAAGGATTCTTCTTGCATGAACGCGTTGATGTTGGTGAATGTGCTTGTGTGTGGTCTGATTGGATCTACATTGAAGCCTCAGAAATGATACGTTCCGTCCTGAGATATTCATGGTCTGAGATTGGATGGAACTGATTCTACTGATGAATTTTCTCGTATAGGTGTCTGTGGCTTTTAAAGTTATTTGGAACCGGGTCGATATGGACATTTGCATGGTGCCAATGTCTGGCTGGGGTTAATGAATACTTGGTAAATTACAGAGTTGTTCTCGCAAGGAACCCAGACAGAAAGTGGCATTGGAAATAACAGCTAGTTGGTGGCGTCCATTATAGCCATCATGGCAACCTTTACATGAAGGTTTCCTGACTTCTAAGAGAGACCAGCACTCTTGTATCTATCCTTGTTCCTCTGATCACAATGAGAGTGCTGTTGTCTCTTAGTGAACGTGAGAGCTTTGTGAAAGGGTACAAATGATATTACAGTGCGCCCTTCGATGCACCGCGGATTCGGATACAATGCGGGGTCCAACGTGGACCCCATTTAAAAAACAACAATAAATAAATTTAAATTTTTTTTTCTCCAATTATATTTGTTGATATAACGCGGGCATTATAACGCGGGTGGCATGTCATATCGAGTTATATCGAGGGAGCACTGTACTGACCATGGAAAAGTACTGGGGCCAATGTTCTTGAAGCTATTGTATACGCACGTCTTGATGAAGGAAAATGTTATTTTTTCGGGGTCATAAAATTTTCCTCCACTAAGACTTAACAATATCGTTACGTATACGATAGCTTCAGGAACATCGCCCCTGATCCAGACACTTCCCCTGATTTGGGGTTCGTATCCGTCGCAGTGTAATCACCAAGACATTTGAAAGTTCTCATGTTATTATTGTGATAGATAATGTTGAATTGTTTACCATCAGCGTCAGCCGTCCTAGTATAGACATCAAATAATGAAAATGTTCCAATATGCAAATATAGCACTTTCAGTGATTGAGTGTTGTGAGATCAGAATGGTAACGTCTTTAACCCTCTATCTGCTGTCATTGGCAAGGAGAATGTTTACGACTATCTCAGCGCTTTGGTATGAAAAGCTCTTGGAGATTCATGTTTTGGCCGAGATCATTGCATATCTTGCTGTGGCATAAAATGATAGCTCACTCCGGAAAGTGTGAATGCGTTGACATTTTTGAAAAGGCGGACACTTTTTATTTTAAAAGTTTAATTTGACATGTTTGATATCTTGTCCAGACCTCCGCCAGCAAACGCCACCACGTGAACTTGTTGCCAGTTTTTCTTTGTCATAATCATGCACCAGGTCCCCTCGGTGACCAGATGCCCAGGTTTTTGAGTCATACACGTGGTCGTCATAATTCTTTGTTACCGACACCGCACTTTACATGATTCGATCCCGGTGATCCGGCCGTGGAAGTCCTAATGTGATGATTCTCTTAACGTGATAAGACAATATTGAGTCATTGAGATCCCAGCGATATTGTGTGAGCTACGTGTTTGGTGGGGGAGGGCTTATTGTCCAGAACGTTCATCGAGGGAGGGTTTATTGTCTAGATCATGTCCAGAAGCTGCTGGTGGCGCTGGGTGACTAATCTAATGAGCTTTAGTCTATTGGTTTCTCAACGATGACCCGTGATGTTCCTTCTTGATGTCAGAGCCGTCCCTTTATGTTCAATTCCCAATGAAACTTTACTCCATGTTCCTTAATTAAATAACTCGTTTTTCGTTGTAATTTTCCTGTGTTGGGTGTTAATTTTGTCACGATTCCTGTTCAAAGATTTCAGTGTAATTCGTCTTTACTTTAAAATTTCCCCTTGTTTTAGATTGATTTTCAGAATAATTTGTAATTATTGTGAGATTACATCATCTCAGATTTCGGTTGAGAGGAAATGATTTATCGTAATGGTAATCATTTTTTGTAATTATGGAGTTGATATTGTCTTCCAACCCAGTTGGCAGTTAATAGCCAGACTTTTTCTTGTGAATAATGCATGTATTTTCTTGATGAGTCTGGCACCATGGTGGCGAAATTTGGACACCCGAGAATTTTTAAATTTTACGCTTTGGACAGATCTGTGATTTTCACTGTTTGAGACTGGTGACAGATGTCTGTCTGACTGTCTGCCTGTCTTGTCTGTCTGCCACTTAGCCTTTTACTAAGGTGACATGTCCCCCATGAAAGGACTCTAACAAATGTACACAATCTTGAAGCTTTCTCAACATCAAGCTCCAATGTATCGGCAGACGGGCCATGACGCGTTTTTACGTATTTCCAAGACCGATGTCTTTCGGGTAACGATTTCCTTTCACTGCTGTCCTTTCTCAGTCAGACTTGTGAAGGTTTTGCCAAGCAGGAGTTGCCAGACTTCATGCGAAAGTGATTTCCATCGATGGTGTGGATTGACAATAGTAGACTACACTCTCATACAACCTACTGCATCGCTGTTCTGGCTAGTGTTGGGACAGTTCTTTCATGACACCACTTAACCAAGAAATGTTATGGCATAAATCTATCTATATTTGAAGTTTTTCCTTTGGAGAATAGCCAGACAATTTTACTAGAAGCAGTGATCACGCTTCCTGTCTGCTATGACCGATAACTTTTGAAAAAGACCCATCAACTTTTCCTGGGAATTTTGTTAGTTTTCATTGATTTTTAAAATTTGGTTTCAGAGGCAAAATAACTTTCCCAGCAAGTGCCTAACACTTGTTAGTATTCCACACAACTGAATCCGAGGTCTGAATGTTTATGTCATCAGTCTTTGTCCAAAATAGCAATCAGTTAATTTGCCGCTATGACCATGAATGTCTTTTTTCACGGTGGCACAGCGGTCCCTGCACTCAATTCAATGCGTTATTAACGGTGAAATAATTAAATGGACCATACTGTTCCGATGGGGCGAGCTGAAGAATTACTGGATGAGTTATTGTTTCTGGCCACGGAGAAATGGGGTCGCCACAGGAAGTCAAAGTTTAGCCGCAGAGTTTAGCCGTCAACCTTAGCCTCCAACTCCACAGGGTGGTGGCTAAACAAAGATGTGTTCATTTCAAGTCGGTGCCAGTTTGACAATGAAGGATGGGAATGTGGTGGAATTCAATCTCCGCTTGATTGCTGTATTGATCCGCGCACTAATTCCGCACACCCAATTCCGCAGTAGTGTTGTCTGTAGGGTATCACGAAAGATCAAGAGCGAAGGTCTTCAACTGCGAGCATTTCATCTTTAATATCCGAGCTGTGCTATTTAATTTTGTTTCACATCGGGTCCTTTTAACTTTGCTTAGTGTTTTCATTTTGTAAAACGGCCTATTTTACCCCTTGTTGATCCGTCTTTGAAGTTTTAAATTTCCTGAGTTGATTTTTGTTTCGATTTTCGGCTCATTAATTAACATCAGCTTGTGCGAGTTTTAAAAATCTGATTGCTTATTCATTACGATGTTGTGCGCCAAATTAAACATGTTGAAAATGACAACATCATGCATGACCAGATCTCGGTTGAACTAATGTAGATTTTGAAAAGTGTTCATGGACATAACTTTAAAAGAAATAAAGATAGATTTTCGGTTTGGGTATAAAAGAAATAAATTAAGATTTTATCTTTGAATATTATATAAAATAACATTTATTCGTGAAAACTACAGGAAATGAATGCTGAACTTGCTAAGCTCATCAGAATCAGTTTTAGAATTACTGACGTCTGAGTGACAATTTCGCAAATAATGTCCACTTTTTTAGCAATCAGATGAGCAACACGCTTTGCAATCCTGAACACAGTCATCATTTCTCTGTCCGTTCTTTGTGCACTTAACGAGTCCGTTGACTCAGAGAAGATTAAACAATTAGCTGATTAGCCCTCGTACCAGTGAAATTGACCAAGCGCCCTTGCTCCAAAGGATCTAAATCTGGAGCTAGAAGGTCCCCCATCCCCCTACCCTCTCCCCTTTTTCCTCCCTCAAAATGAGCAACTGGGTCCCGCTGTCTACCAAAGTGAGAAGATCGGGGCACACGTGAGTCGAGTTTGCTTCCAATTCTGTCGCCCGGAATCACATGACTCATGTTCAAATTTAATTACGCCATCCATCAAAATCATAATTGCATTGGGTAGCTCTGTCTTGAAGACAAGAACAATCTTGCATCTGTGGATTCGAAGATGAGAAGTCGAAATAGCAGGTTCCTTCTTGAAAGGAATTATGCAAAAAAAGTTGTGTGTCCTCGATGACATAATCTATCTGATCAGTTTTGTGTCCTGGTGCCAATGTTAGAAATATTTTATGTAAATACGCCATGATGGCACCCTTGGGACTGAGGCTGGAAGAGGCTGTTGGTGATCTTCGGGGTCATTCAGGACCCCTGTACAACCTTCAGGGACCCCAGGGGAGTCCAAACGCATCGAGATTTCAATGAGTTACGTGGGAAACTTTCATGTCAGATATCAATTTAGAAATTACAGTAATGTAGCAAACGTTGGAAGTTGACAATATCATATAGTGTAGCAGGTCCTTCCAGTCATATGTGGCAATATCACAAATGGGGGATTCAGAACACGGAAGAGGGTATTTTGTTATGTGGGTGTTTTGAATAATTGTATTGAATAAATGAATTGCATTTAGTCATTAGTAGATTACTGATTAATTTATTTTAGTTTTTCTTATTGAAAATATAATATATTCAGGTGTATATCAATAGTTATATGAATTATTTTGTCATGTGGGTGTTTAGAATAACTTTATTGAATAAATTAATTGCATTTGATTACTGATTAATTTATGATAGTGTATTTTCTTGAAAATAACATATGTTCAGGTATATCAATAGATATTGTGTGTATTATGAAGTTTCCTTGTTACATGCATTTAAGATGGGTTTTTGCTTTTATTACACCTAGTTTTTCTGTAATATTTTGTTGTCGCCTATGGGTGAGATATTCCCACCGCGACGTAAAACATTAATTCAATCAATTTGTAATATTTTGCAATGCTACTTATTGAATAACTTGCCATGGAGATTAAAATCAACAACCCCTGCGTTCCATTTTGCCATTTACTTGATTGTGATTTAATTATTTTGCAATTGCACAAGATTTCAATGATTGGTCATTAATCAACTTTCAATGGCTATTTCTATATTTTCATTTCGATAAAACACTTCTACATTGCAAATGGAAGTGCTTTGGCAAACTATGCATCAGCTCGTTTATTTCCATATTGGTTTCTTTCCACTCATCAGGAAGTGGGGAAATGGAACCAGATGAAATTAATGTTCAGATCTTAAATATGTTAATTTGTTGGTAATTTCTCAAGCCGTTTTAGAAATTCTAAAATCCATTGTCATTGTTTGTACTTTATTTCAAGGAAGAATCAATATATTCAAATATTTACAAGAACTACTTCAGAAAAGATTTCGATAACCTTCTTGTTTGCGAACAGGTCTCATGGTAGTTGTTTTTTGTCGATTAAAAAATAAATGTGAAGGAGGTTTTGAGGCAGAAGCTCGTTAAAATGGTAAATCAAATATTTTGATCAGAATGTGGGATTCGTTTAGTACATGATCACTTCCTTAATTACATGTGGTTGATATTGATTTCTCAAGCAAGGACATCATTAGCTGGCTCATTAATTGACGCCAAACTCAAGAACACAATTATGTTTGTGGTAATTGAGATGTAGAGGGGAAAAAACGATGAGAGAGAGAGAAGAAGAAATTATTATAAAAGATAATAAGAGTGAGAAATGAGAAAGAAAGAGAGAGAAAAAGAGAGGAAGAAGAAATTATGAATAAGATAAGTTAGGGGGAAATGAGAAAAAAAATATGATCGAGGGAGAGTCTTATCGAGAATTTAGTGAGCTATAATAGGGAGAAACGTGGGAGGAATATAGAATCAAAGAAGGAATAGTGGCCTATGCTCTATGACCTAAAGCACTGATGCAAACGAAAGAGTGAACAATGTGGGCATTTTTTCCATTCATCAATATTTCTAATTAACAAAAGTGTGCACATTATCCAATCCTAATAACCCCTGCGCTCACCTTCCTCCAGATATAATTTCACTTTTTCTTTGAAAGCATCAGTAACTTTATTCCGCAAGCTCTGAACCAGTTTTAGAACGGACAGGTTCTTTTGACGTGACCAGACAAAGACTGGTTCCAATTTTAATAGGCTCGGATATGTTTCAGGCTTTTGTTTGCTGAGCATGTCTAACTGGAGTTGATGTTTGTCGCACAGCGTCCACCTAGTAAGCCTATACCTCGGGTATTTTTTTTTACCCTGGTAAATTTGTCTCGGTGACAATCGATTCTGTGACATACATTGCAGTCGCCGCTTAGTAAAGCAGCTGTTAGAGCACAGGTCTACGGGCTGTCAATCTTCGCGACACGCTCGTTTATTTCATTGCATCCACACGATCAGCTGTGTCCACGTGGCGGAGCGATTAGGTGAAATCGGGCTTCCATACAGGACAAACATTGACACGTGTTTGTGTTCGGGAGAGATAGTCCTGTGAATACGTTATTGCGTAATTGATACGGTAGTACAGTGTAGACTGGAGTAGCTCAAGTTCCCTGCTATAATGTGGAATAGTTTTAGAAAATGTATAGAAATATGTTGGATTTGATTAAATTAGTCTAATGATGTATGGGTTGTTTGTGTTGGATTCCATCTGTTCTTGGTCATTTAGACTAATTTAACAACCGACTCTAAACCCAAATTTATCCAGATTTCTATACAGAGGGTCTCATTTAACATGTATATATTTTGAAAGAAAAAGGTCAACTTACATGCCTCTATTAATGCAATATGTAATTTATGTTTTATATTTAGGTGTTATCTTATTATTTGAGCATTTTGTTATTTCTTCAAAATTGTGTTGCATAATGACACATTGTCTGAACAATATGCAGCTCCTTCAAAACTGTATACCATTGTTTATCTAATTTTTCTGTAATGGTTGACACAATATTATGAATAGTACATGTTCTTGGTTGATGTTCTGCTCGATTCAATAATACACACTATTAGAGAGACTTAACAAGTTTACTGCTCTGTGTCCAGATTCTTGAGATGGTTCACATTCTGTGTCTGTAGACTAAATACCCACTTTGTATTTCCTTGTGTTGAAAGTAAACCAAGCTTTGAATCCAGGTGTACACACTGACCAGTTGACCCCAAAGGTCAAGCCTACGTGTGTGTAATTATGTATTTGCCGACTCGATCTGCTTGTAGTTTTCTGTAATAGGGTGGTGCCGTCAAAACATGGGCATTCCGCTGAAGATTTCTAATTATGTTTATTTTCCTGTGTTTGTGGACTCTCTGTAGTATGTCTGGCTTCTGTGGGCCTCGTTTTAAATTGGGAAATAAAAATGACTGTTAGTTTGATGTAAGACTTGTTGTGATTGGTACAAATCCTGTTTAAATTTAGTTTGATGTAAGGCTTGTACTGATTGGTACAACTCTTGTTTAAATTGGGAATTTGGTACAATTTGATGTACAGTTTGATGTATGTGTGGTTGGTTTGATTGGGAAGGGTCTGGTGAATATTTATTTTGGATTTATTCCGTAATTTGAGATGTTTTATGTCAAGGTGGTAACTGCAGACTGTTCGCTAGGTATTTCACAAAACATGTGATCCAATGCCACTCATAACACAACAAATAAACACTTATGGTAATCATACACACAAAGCAAAATATTTTACACACAAAAAATAATAATACTTTTTTTTTAGTTGTGTCACTGAAGTCACCAATGGTAACTATTCACAATTCTTACGGTTTAATTTTTATTTCAGAACAAGTCGGAACCGGCCTTTGACGCAGACAAATTCCGTCGCAATGACCGTGAACCTCCGCGCGGCAGTGGAAAGCCTCCTCATGCTCAGCAGCAGCTCATACACCGAACAGCATCCAACTCATCAGCGCCAGGAGCTCTGGGTAAATACAACATCTTTACCTTCAAACATCTTTATTTTTCTAATAGTGCTCGCAGGTTTACTGCAACATTTGGCGCTACAGATGTTTCGGGTTTCCTCATGCCCTAAACTGATAAGCCATGAAGTGAAACTCCTTGAACATACCAACCCACTCGCTTTTTTCAATGCAATATTGGCCAAATAATTTGGGAATATATATTTTATTGTCGACACTGATAAGTGATACCTTTTATGACTGCTTCATTGACTGTGACTTTATTTAACATTATTTTAAAATATTTAAAATAACTCTTTAAATTTATTTTTCACAGATCGACCAGAACATAAATAATAGAAATTGAATCTTTTAACCCTCTCCATACTGGAGGCAACTGGACATGTCCTAAAGAGTGGTGTCTGTGCCTAATCCAGCAGGGAGAGGGTTAAACTCTCAAGCCAATATGATAAGAAAATTAAACTTTAAACAAGTAGTCTTTAAAACTCTCAAACCTGTTTTCATATCTAACAAGCCACATTATTAAATTGTCTTATTTTCTCTCCAGGTATGCAATCACCCCGTCACAGTCAAAACGTGCTTCCAGACCTCCTTCCCCCACGTACCCCACCGCAACCCCGGTCACCACCCACACCACAGAGACCACAGGACAAAACCACATCAGACGAGGTGAGCCCATTAGCTCTCTTCTAAGCATGGCTTTTTCTGGGTGTGTTTTCTATCAAAGGGCTTTGGAGCATCTGTGGCCACCAGCTATGGGAGATAACTCTAATTTTGAAAGGGAGATAACTATCCTTTGGGAATGGGCACTTTTTTACCTGGTATTTTTCCCCCGTGTATTTTTGTGTTTAACATGACATTGTATTTTAATGAATACTTAATTTATCAGAATTAATCAAATATTTTGTAAATCTACTATTCCCGGTGATTTTATTGTAGAGGAAAGCATGTTTTTTTCATAGACCCCTATGCACAAAGAATTACTATTAAGAACTACATAAAAAGGATATTAGTAAAAATCAGCACTGTCTATTATTATTTTATATATTTTAACGATTCACTAAAGTATCTATGTATACAAAGACACTAACAGTATCTATATTAATTTTAATATGTTCTTGATTCAGCAAAGTTGCCATAATATGTAAAATGTTTTAATCATTGATAAATTTCTATGGCACATTTCTGTATGGTCTTCAGGTGAGATTTATGTCCCCACAGACTCATCATACTACCGGCTTTCACGTGGACCATGTTTCCACTTTTCCCCCGAAACCGCCATCATAATCATCACTTTCATTGTTACTAAACTGGGAATATAATAATCAACACTACTAAATTATTAAACCACAATATATTACCAGCCTAGAGTAGTAAAATTACCCTTCAATCATATGTATTCATGTAATCGATTTGCGATGAAACAATTTTTAATGTATTATATTTATTACATTTTTGTGCACATTTTCAACTATTGTTGCATCCAACTAAACATTTTTTTTAAATTATTTTTCTACGATAACCCAAGCATGCCAAGAATGAAATTTACACATGGGCATGTCTTTTTCATATTATTTTACACTTAAATTAATAGGTGATTGGTAGGAAAATATTAATTTTAATTGTTAATATTATTTCTAAGCTTTTCATATTTTTTTCTTTATTTTTAATTCAGCTGATTTTTATTAATATTTTGATAATTTATTATTTCCTTTTTTTTCCCCCTTTTCAATAGAATACCTTTGTTCCAATATTAGTGGATATTTTATCCATAATTATTTTAAATATCTGTTGTGACACAAAATCATTTATATACATGTATATTAAGCCATGCAAAATATTATTTTATGCTGCAAAACTTGTCAATTTGCTAAAAATTAAAGAAAATGAGTAAATAATTAATTTATTGACATATTTTTATTATGAGAGATTGACAAGTTTTGTATTGCCTGCTTTGCCACATATATTCCATACCACCTTGGTTTGCTATGCGTAGAAGATACTAGATAGATATGGTTCATGGAAACAAAGGCTTCATGTGTGTCACATTGCTGTTAATATTTATTTTTATGGTCAAGAAGATTAAGGACAATAATGGAATTTTCATCTAAAATGAAATGTTGAAAATATTTTTTTTAAATATATTTGCTGTAATTTACATTTTTATTTAAAAGTATAGTTTTATTAAAAATATATTTATATATAAATCCACTTACGGTATTTTCTTTCATGGTTGAAGTTTTACTAAATAATGGAATCAACTTACTAAATTAAAATATTTTTAAATTAACAAAAATAATTTTTAATAATATTTAAATTGTTGGGATTTTTTTTGTGTGGGCTGTGTGTTTTGTCTTCGTTAACGCCATTGGTGACGGTGGAGCCACGTGTACACATGACTATATTTTTCTAGTATCGACAGGCCGTCAGCAAGCAGACCGGCGGCATGAAGCACCAGCGCTCCTTCTCGGCGTTCGGGTTTGGAGCGGGTGGCTCAACTGTCGGTTCTGTCTCCTCACAGCAGAGTCGCCGCGGATCCCAGATCAACGTCAACGTCACGCCGTCGCAGACTACCGACGCCACCGGCGACACGCCCGAGATACGCAAGTACAAGAAGCGCTTCGGATCAGACATCCTGTGCGCAGCCCTTTGGGGTAAGTTGATGTGCATGTAGCAGAGTGAGATATAAGATGCTCCTACTGGTCTCGGGCCAGAGGGGTTACCCCTTTGGCTCATTTGGTAGACTGTTGGACTCGTAATCCAGCAACCCGGGTTCGAATCCCAGGATCGACAGGTCCTGTGACGTGCATATTCGAGAAATGACGAGTCTAGTAGGCAGCGATAAAAACAGTACCTAACTTTTAAAACTTACTAGCCCAAAATGTTATGAATTTCTACTAGCCTTAGGATACCTTTAGCACTAGGAGAAATGGCCTGGGTTAGCCTGCTAGTATTCATTTTTTTTCTTCTAGTATGTTTGATTCATAGATAGTTGAAATGGTTAATAATAAAATGTAATTTGAGCAGCATTTATATATTTGGAGAGTCATTTTCAAGACTAGTGTAAGACCCCAGCTTCTTTTCAATGTTATTATTCTGTGAACTTGTATGTTAATATCCCAGTTCAATGTTCTGTAGCTAACCTTGTTCTTGTTGTGTTTCAGGGGTTAATCTCTTGATAGGAACCGAGAATGGCTTGATGCTCTTGGACAGAAGTGGACAAGGAAAGGGTATGTACATTATACATTAACTCAGGGTTTTTCATGCCAGTTGTAAAAGTTGCAGAAGTGTATTAGCAAATCTGCAAATCATAACTAAGTACCATATTTAAAGAAAGAAAAAAATTGTATGTTCTGTTTCCAGTGTACACGTTGATATCGCGCCGGCGGTTCCAGCAGATGGAGGTTCTGGAGGGCCAGAACATCCTGGTCACGATCTCCGGCAAGAAGAACAAGATCCGGGTCTACTACCTGTCCTGGCTGAAGAGCAAGATCTTCAAGACTGAGGGGGTAAGAGCAACTGCCACTAGTCCCTTCCCCATACACCCCAACCCCCCTGTTGAGCCAGGGGTCCATTTTACAGAGCACTAGTTCAATGAATTCGCTGTATCAGTGAGAGACAAAGCTGTATATAAATACAGTGCTCCCTCGATATAACGCCCTTCTATGCACCACAGATTCGGGGGGGGGGAAGGTAAATATATTTTTTCTCCGATTATATTTGTTGATATAACATGGGTATTATAACGTGGGTGGCATGTCATGGACCCCAACTTCAGCGTTATATCGAAGGAGCACTGTATTGATAATGGATCTGTATTGATGACAATCATAGATCACTAACAGTAAATTTATAATTTTCTCTCATTGTATAAGTCTTTCAATGTCACAGGGGCGGAATCCAATGGGGGGCTCACCTTAGAATTGGAAAATATTGTTCAATAAGCATATATTATGTATTATGGTGAAATTATGAGCCCCCTCTAAAATACACTTTAGAGTATACCCCCCCACCAATCCTGAAAGTCTGTATCCGCCCCTGAATTCAGGCTGGTAATATTGCTTGACATTTCACGATACCACACTGTGTAGATGTATCAGTGACACTCTTCATGAAATATGTCAATGTTTTTTATTTGCAGAGTGACAAGAAGAATGGATGGGTGAATGTTGGAGAACTCGAGGGATGTGTGCATTTCAAGATTGGTGAGTAGCGAATGTCGCCACAGACTTAATGATGTATTAACCTTCTCTCTGCTGAGGGAAATCAGAGATGCCCAATAACATCCATCAGCGAGAGGGTTGCATTTTAACGAAATTTGATATTTCTTTTTATTATAATATGAGTATGAATTAATATAATTTTGTTTTATTATTATATTTAACACATTAAATATATATTTCTAAATAATAAATGGAATTTTCTAATACGTCTCAATGATTTGCATTCATTTCTATTATTGCAAACAAATAACTTTTTATTAATTACCTACAGAACATTGTTACTGACAATGTTAATAATGATGTTGTTACGGTATTTCCATTTTTGTTTGTTTACAATTAATAAACAAGTATGTATTCATAATAAATTATGTTAATGTGCCGTTTCATAATAGTTCCATTAGCACTTTTCAAATTGTTCAAAATTTCACTGTCTTTATGTTTCAGTAAAATATGAAAGAATCAAGTTTCTGGTGATAGCACTGCACGATAGTATAGAGATCTACGCATGGGCTCCGAAACCTTATCACAAGTTTATGGCGTTCAAGGTAAGAGTGCCGCTTGAAATTCAAGTGTTATTAGTTTATTAATTGTACTGCGTCCATATTCCCAAAGCTATGTGATAACACTGTTAAGTCTCGTGTTGTTCTGATGTGCTGCTATTAAATATTTTCTGCAGTAAAACAAACAACAAAAACCTTTGTTAATCTTCATGAATGAAATTTTGCTCTTTAGGGGTTATCAAATTTTCTTCCATGAAGGCTTATAACAATGTTGTTACGTATACTATATTGCTTCGGGATAATTCTCCTTCGACTCCCGAGTTGCATCAGAAGGAAAATTCATTAATTCTTTAATATTTTGATTAATATATTTGAGATAAATAATTCAAACACAAATTTAGAAAATGTATGTTTATAAATTATATTCTGAAAACTTTTTCATCAAAGTTTATTGTTTTTGTATTTCAGTCATTTCCAGAACTGGCCTACAAGCCTCAACTTGTTGACCTCACAGTCGAGGAAGGTTTAAGGTTAAAGGTCATCTACGGCTCCAGTCAGGGCTTTCATGCAATTGACCTTGACACGTCTCAGAACTTTGACCTCTACATTCCATCACATGTAAGTTACGGCTGCATTTTATTTTATTTTATTTCGATTTTTTCATTGATTTTTTATTTTTCATCGACAGTCTGCATTTATATTAATAATAATCCACTAAAAGTTTTGTTCCTTGGTACTGTCCGTGTTATGTTTACATCTTGCCACATGTGACTCGCTGGTTGTAAAGTTAACACCTGGTTGTTGTCTGTTTTCCTCCCACATTAAGCAGCTCTGAAATGTCACGTTGACGTTCTGTTTGAAAACACTGAAGTAAATCACACTCCAGTTGCACCTATTTTTGACACCAGCATATTTCTATGTTTTATAAAGTGTTTTTGTTGGTGTATATTTCCTTTCCATCTGTCGTAACCATTGTAACATGAATGAAATGTGTCTAAAATCGTAAATATCCTGCAGAATTAATTACGATTGACTTTTGGCGATGTCAGTGTGACTTGAAGTTTTTAATAGTTTATTGAAAGCATTAGAAAGCTAATGTGAAGAAAAATCAGTGTAATAAATCGCAAGTCGGGGGGATACAATTATCACTAATGAATCATAATAATAGCACTGTTCTGTTAACAAGTAGATTTTAGACATTAATAAATAATTTTTAACTAATGAACTTTAACTCACCTTTTAACCCATCCCTCTCCTATTTCTTCTTTCTATCCCTCTCTCATCTGTTTTATATTTCCTTCCTCCCTCTATCTCTCTCTGTCCCCCTGCCTTTATCTCTCTCCTATCAATTTTTCCTCTCTCTATCCCCTACTTTCTTACTCTCCATCCTCTGTCCCTATCCTCTCCTTCTTTCTTCACCGTCGCAAATGGGTGAAAGATTCCCGCAGCGACGTTAAACTCCATATTCACTCACCTTCTTTCTTCTCTCTCTATCCTCTCCTTCTTTCCTCTCTCTATCCCTTGCCTTTATCCCTCCTTTATCCCTCCCCTTTGCATCTCTCTTTTATCCCTCATCCATTTCGCCTTCCTTTTCACTTTATCCCATATCTTCTTTCTCTTTTCATTCTCTGTCCCTCTCCTATCCATCTCTCCTCTATCGTTCTTCCCTCTCTATATCCTTCTCCCCTCTAACCCTCTCTTTTCTTCTCTCTTTCTCTAACACCTCTTCCTTGTCTTCTGTCCAGCTTCGCGGTAGCGACGACGTTACGCCCAATCACGGCGGTAGCGTCACGTTTTACGTTAACCAGGTAACTCTTGCCTGCCCTCCCCTAATCCTTCACACAGCTATCAACACTTTTGTTGCTGCTTTCGATCCTGCAAGCATCCAAGGTTGAACACAAAAAGACATTTACGAAGAACACGTCTATTCTCAGGGCTCAATAAACTTCATCTGAGCAGCAGAAATATCATATCATATTCTTGATGACTAAATTTGTTAATTTTGCATGCATGAGGGATGGAAACTTGCCTAATAATGATTGAAAATCAATTTTTAAAAATATATATTATTTATTTATTTTATATAAATGTCAACATTTATTATCTCCAGTAGGATTAGACTGTTGGTGTTACCCAGAATCTCAATGGAATGATATGAGTTAAATTTTTCTGTGTGAACAGGCTTTTTAAGTTGACCATGAAAACAGTACATTCACAGTCAGTGGCTTTGACTTGACATTTTATTTTGCTCTTGTGCAAATTTATGCTGCTTGTTTTGAGTTGTTGGATTATACTTTCCTTTTTGTTTTGAATATTTCTTTTCTTCCTCCCATTTATCTAAAAGTAATGCTGCTTTTGTTGTGAAAGCCGCTTGGATCAATGGTTTTTGTACAGTGGTTGGGCTGGCGTCTGAGAGTTATCCCCCCTTGTATTGTTGAGGTTATATAGCAAATGTGATATATTTTAATGAAAATACAGGCAAGGTTATATAGAAACTTGTGAAGAAGTGTTTGTAAGATAAAATTATATATGAATTTTCGTCACAAAGATGAATTTTCGTGAAAGATTCCCGCAGCAAAGTTAAACTCCATATTCACTCACTTGTAAGATATGAATGTAGCTGTTTCCAGATAGATGAAGCAATTTATCTTCTGTAATGGAATTATTTGGGCCTTTAATGTATATATTTTTTAATTCTGGAGAGAAAAATGTTTCACAATTATTTGAACCAAGTTAAACAAGATGCAGTTTATTTTTTAAATGTGCATTTTTGCCGAGTGTAATGTAAAATAAATTTTGATATCTGATTTGTTTCTAAGATATTCTATTTTAATGTTTCAGACTCAAGGGCCAATCACACCCCACACGATTGTAATTCTTCCCAACACCAACGGCCTGCAGTTACTGCTCTGCTACGACAGTAAGTGACGTCATCATAATTATACGTCTGCCATGTGCCATCCACTCTGTGTCGCCGACATATTATGTAATGGTTATGACACCCTAAGTAACGCATTGAGGAAATTGAACGATTCCTCCAAATCACTTTTTTTTGGTTAGGGTTTATTTCCACTTTCAAGATTCTTTCACTTATATCATGACTTGTCAGTTTAGATCTGAGACTGTAGCGCTGAATGTTGCAGTAAAACTTTGAGCACTGACAGTCCAAGGATGATAACTGCATTGCCACTCTACAGACTGAATCCTATCAATAGTACATACAAATCCAAATCACTTACGTACTACTAGTATTTAAAAAATATATAATAAATATTTGAAGATGTATTTCCGTGGATGCATGAGTCTTAGTATTTATGACTCAATAACATTGAAAACATATTTATTGTTTTATTTTCCAGACGAGGGTGTGTATGTGGACACCAATGGGAAAATAACAAAGAACGTAGTGCTTCAGTGGGGGGAGTTACCCACTTCAGTTGGTGAGTTGAGAATCTACACGCCCAGGAATATTTGACACATACTCTGCAAAATAAATTAAGGGCTAGCAGATATTTTGTGGGGAAGCTTTCTATGAAATTTCTGAATTCAGTACGAGAAATCTGTCCGAGATTACACAACCATTTGAGTACAATTTCATGCTCACACTCAAATTTTATTTGGGGATTTGTGAACAAAACCTTGAGTTGAGCATGAGTTTGTACTCAAAACATATTTTGTAATCTCTGGGCCCGATTTATTATTTAATTTATTCATTTTATATTTGTTTATGTTTATTATTATTTTTTTAAATTATAATTATTATTGTTGTTATTATTGTATCATCATCATCATCATCATTTAACCATAAACTACATAGACATGCAGCGCACAATATTTTTCTCATTGTTTGCCTCTTTTCCTGACGTCCATTTTCTCGTCTTTCAGCGTACATCAGCACGGGCCAGATCATGGGCTGGGGCAACAAGGCCATCGAGATCCGGTCAGCGGAGACTGGACACTTGGACGGTGTCTTCATGCACAAGAAAGCGCAGAAACTCAAGTTTCTATGCGAACGCAACGATAAGGTAGGTGTCACCAATGTTCCTTGAGGCTCCGTTCTGGAGATTAAACTTTGGGTTACCCCAAGATTAAGAAACTTTTTAGTACGATTTCATGCTCCAGGTTTTGTTCACAAATCGCCATTAAAGTTTTGTGCTTGAGCATGAAATCATACTAAAAATGTTTTGTAATCTCGAGGTTAGTCCCTGTTAAATGAAACTGTTTTTATCAAAAAAGTGGAATAAAAACAACTCTTTTTGTTGTTGTTATAAACTATGGTATGAAATCAGTAGTGTGAATATACATCCATGATTAGATTTCATATCAAAATCTTTTTTAAGTTGATCTTAACTGTACAAGGAACACTTGTATTATGTTTCTTACGTGCTGAAATTTCCATTTCCAGGTGTTTTTCTCCTCTGTGCGGTCAGGATCATCCTGCCAAATCTACTTCATGACATTGAGCAAGCCTGGCCTTGCCAACTGGTGATGTTGCCTAGCAACAGGTGCTCTCCTTAGCAACTACTGATGTCCCCCCCCCCAATGCAAAGCCTGCACTGTACAATTGCTTCCTAATACTCAATATGTCACACAGTGATCAAAACTTTACAAGGGCTCGCTTGAAATGCCATTTTTAACTTTGTTACCATGGCAATGCTTGCTGCGGAAGTGGTGTTGCCGCGGCAACGGGTGCCGTGGAAGTGGTGACTGCTTCGTCTGTGCGCTTGGACCCAAATACAACAAGAATGAAAACTACAGCGACCTTTTTCCTCGGGACGTTTTCTCCCGGGAAGGATGTGCTTGACGTATAATTCTAGTCTTTGCTTTGTTGCCATGGCAATGGTTGCTATGGCTCAGTGCTCGGAGACAGAGATAACACGTCCTGTGATGAAGATCCAGTTTATTTTTTATTTTTTCCAAACATTTTAGAAAATATTTAATTTGTTTTGGTTAGCTGATATTGTTAAAATTATATTGTAATTTAAGATTGCAAGTACATCCAGCGTTACTAAGAGTTGACGTTCAAATTCTTATGGGCATTTCTCGGGTGCCCATAGCAGCTCTTAAACTGCATCATTTTACATGTGCTTCACCTGATATCTTCCTCCCATTGTGAAAATAATGCTATTCTGGCTTTGGAACAATTCTGTATTTGTCGGCTGTTAATCTCAACATAACAACTGTATGTTACTGCCTGTCTGCCTGTCTGTCTGTCTGCAGCCTATTTCTGTACAGCTTTGTAATAACGACTTCTTCGTAACTAAGAGGAAACATCCTGTAAAACGATGAACAAAAATTGTGTACAAATTGATGCACAGGAATTGTTTAAAAATTGATGCACATGAATTGTGTACAAATTGATGCACAGGAATTGTGTAAAAGTTGATGCACAGGAATTGTGTAAAAATTGATGCACATGGTTTCTGTAAAAACTGATGCAGAGGCATTCTGTAAGATAGATAGAGATAGGTTTCCTGTGAAATAGATGCACTTGTAAAGCGAGAGAGAGATAGCTATGAGCACCTGATGATCCCACTGGTTGGTGGACCGACACCCGGGTGCAGTCCGAAGCCAGTCCTAGTCATAATCCTGTCAGGGGACTGCAGGCATGCATGATCGACAGAAAGAGAAGAGAAAGAGAGAGAAAAAACAATGTGATATTATGCTCGAAGTTAGCTGAAAATTCTGACATAATCTCATAACATTTTCCTACGACAACATTGCTGAATATAATACTAAGTTTCCGATGAATATATTAATTATTTAGATATGCTCGAAGTTAGCTGAGATTCTAACATAATCTGAACATATTCCTATTGATTATATTACTGGAAATAATGTTAAATTTCCGATGAATATATTAATTATTTTAGATTCATGTATGGATCGTATTCTAGTACTATTTGTCCAGATGTTAAATAATATCAATAAGTTTTTACTGGAAATACCATTTCTTATTAAAATGTGTAGTATATATGATAAGTAATCCTCCCTTATTCATACTGTTCTATATTCCAAGTACACTGTGGGTGTATCATAGATAAAGTCGTACATGTATGTAGATACACTACAAACTATAAAAAGGATCTCATTTATAGTGTTAAAACATTGGTACTGAAATACTGTACTCTCAATCATCTAATTTTCATAAACCTGCTTTACTGATTTGTGGTTTGTACAAAATATAATTATTCTTGTAAAAATGTGCCATATTCATGCCCATAAATGTATACTGTATCATATTCTTCTTTTATATTTATTTTGTACTGTAAAGAAAACTTTCTTGTTTCATAGATCATTGCATTTTTGTCGTACTTAATAATATAGAACTTTGATAAGGTTTTTGTGACAATTGACAATTGCTGTATTGTTTTTTAATAAAAGGAGTACATTTATGGTGTGCCTGTGTTTCAACGAAAAGGTCGTAATGTATTCGGACCTAAATGATAGTACATAAACCCTGATTTAAGCTCAGACTATCTCTACGACCTTTTCACGAAATGCCAGCCTGACAATGGGTTTGAATTATTTTCAATAATTTAAGAAATTATGACTTTGGAAATGTTCACAAACCCAAACGTTGACTTAAAATTGGAAACATAGACCATATATTTTATTCTGAAGATAGAACAAAAATATGGAACAAATGTATGAAAGGAAAGAATTAGGATGTCCAAATTAATGGTTTTTTCAAAAATCTATTTTTTTCTCTCTTTTTTTTTTCCGCAAATGATGTCAGTCCAGCATTTACCATGAACAATCTTAACACTCTCCATGCTGAATTAGACACAGACACTGCTCTTTAGGGCATCTCCAGCATGTACATCTAATCATAACTTTCATATATAAAGATATACCGTGATATGAGGAGTCTAAATATAGAAGTCGGCTCGCTGTTTTCTATGTTGTGTAAATAGTTGTAAATATGAACATATTTTGTTGTTATCACTGATTACTATTGATACGTTTTTATTTATTGAGCAAAATAACATTTGTTTTATAATTTTTTAATCTTTTTTTTTTCAACACCAAAGAATGAACTTTGTAAATGTTTTAAATCCAATATTCAAACTAGAGATCTGATGTTAAACAAATAACCTTGTTTTGTTGTTCGGATTGACAGCTGTCAATCAAAATAAGAGATTTTATAAGTTGATAATCAAATATGGGTCTTGAGATTACGATTATTTTGAGGCCAGTAATACTTCCCTTTGGCACACTGCTCATTGTGGGTTTTCCATGTAAAAATAATTCTGAGAAATAGTTTTATGTTCTGAATCTTGCGATTGAGTCTTGGGACTGAAATCGATATGTAAATATTCACTCTCAATTCTAGTTTCTTGTACATAGTCTTACTACAACAGCAGAGATCAGTCACATGTGAGAAGAAAAATGATCATGTACTTCTGTTTACATATTTAGTTTTACCAATCAACATTTTTTTTTTTTGTACTCTTTTTGTATTGCAAGAAAACCCATTATATAAAGCGTGTTTTGTATTCGTATCTGAAAATAGGTTCCATTGTTAGGAACCAGCATTGTCTGTCTATAGACAAGAAAACTACAATGTGATATACTCTGGCTTTTAACAAACATGTGCAATCATTTTGTTTTCTTTTTAATAGATGCAAACTTCGTTAGAGCCCCTTTTCAGGCTTTCACTTTACAAGCCAAATGTTTATACTGTAATGTTAGTTCTGAGGTGTATCCATTTCTGAGGTGTATTCATTTCTGAATTTCTGAGGTGTATTCATTTCTGAGGTGTACATGTATACATTTCTGAGGTGTATTCATTTCTGAGGTGTACATGTATACATTTCTGAGGTGTATACATTTCTGAGGTGTACATGTATACATTTCTGAGGTGTATACATTTCTCCCGGTATTTACTTTGTCTTCCATCAGATTCATTTAGAAGTTGGCATTTAATATCGGATGTGGTTGTTGTGCACTAATCATGACTGAAAAATTGTCGCTTATAATGGGTGAAAGATTCCCGCTGCGATATAAATCCATAACTCAAATAAGCAATCATGATTGAAACAGTTTTTAACCTTACAATTAAATTTGTCAATTCAGATTTTTCAAAATTTATAATTTAAAACATTTTGATGATCCGAGATTGAAATTTGATGTTTTCCTGTCAGACTTTCTATGCACATACCAAGCATTACCTAAACTGTACATGTCATCCGTTCTCAGTTGACATCGTGTATGCAAAACAATTCCCATGTACATCTCATGGTTAGATCTGTCACTCCACTCCACTTCATTCAAATATGTGCCTTTTGTCATGTTCATTTCATAACGTTCTTCTCCATGATTTTACGACGCTTCCTTTTTTTCCATGGTGTGGGATAACTTACCATAAACATGAAGTAAGGAAATGGTTTGTGATCAGTTCGGCTGAACTTGGGCTTGTTGCATGATATTTATTTTGGGCTAGCTTTGTATCATTTTATAGAGATTCACACAGCTTGCTGATATGTGTAGATCAAAATAAAGCAAAACCAAATATACAGTTGTCTTATGTTGTTTTCTGATCATTCAATTTAGAATCATGTTCAGTCCATACTGAAGTTCATCCTGCACTACATTTTGGAATGGTCGAAATTCCTGTTTTTATAAGGCATCTGAAGTTGACTCTCGGGCGCGTAGTTTCCTATAATACGCAAATGCACGGACGAATCCACAACAATTTTCTAGCAAAGTTTATAGTTTTAACAAAACATTGCCATAGCAGACTTACAAGTAGTATACTGACAAATCCATATTATAAAAATAACATGTACATTAATAACGTGTAGGCCAAGCTACTCCTGCTTAGAGGGCTCAATAGCTGCAGTAGGCCCTGTTAAATGTCGTTTTACACCAAGTTAAAGTACCATGCTCTACCTATGTTACATGGCTATGAAGAACTGTACAAGTAGCTTAGTGCTGTAGGTAGAGCATGATCCAAATAATATCGGACTATTTTTCCTTAACTTGTTTTCACTTTTATTTCTTTGATTTGAGGTCTATTAGGGATGCTTTCAAGAGTATTTCACCCATCAATACCAGTTGTTTACGGCACGCGGAAACCTGCAACACTCCTTTCACTGAATGTCGCAGTAAACCTGTCACCACGCACAAGGGAGAACCGGATGTGGGTTACTGCCAGAAGGTCGTCCCATGATCCGTAATTATGTCTGTTCATGAATGTCAGTGTCGCAGACAAACACGGGGATTGTACATGCACGAAGTTACTAGCGTAATGTTATAACGTTGAACTTCGGGGAGCCACAGGTCTGAAGGAGCTAAAGATCACTGTACATGGTAGGCCTATAGACCATGACTAACCCTGTTCGCATGGTTAAAGTTGTCTGTAAAATCACTGAATGTTACAATGACAACGCACATTGGGGAATTTGTCTGATATGAAATACTAGTAGACTACGCATCCCGGACCTTTTTGTAATGCAATGTAATACACGAAACGGCATCTCCATGGTACATGCATGTGCCCCAATACAACTCCTACATTAGCCGTAGACTGCACTATTGCTATGGTTGTAGCAAAGGATGCCTTAGAGGGTCACCGGACAGGAGAATATTTAGTTTTCTCAGACCTTGCTAGACCTTAGTCTATGCTACGTCATTTGCTAGCATATTTGTCAGAAAGTGCATCACGTATCAGAAGCCTTTTCTGGTGCGTCATCACAATATCGTCTTCACTGAGCAGTCGCATCTTCACATCAACCTTGTCCTGAAAGGAACCAACAGCAAACATAGGGTAAACAGTCTCTCTGAAGTCCACATCGAAGCGTTGAAGAACGACATCCCTGTCCAGATCAATGAAGCCTATCTTCCCTTTGTCAATGTCCACCACCACCCCGTAACCCACGGACGTCGACACGCCGGCCTCGTTTGGGATGGTTCCAATGACAGCTTCCGGTTCCGGGAGACAGGACATGTTCCTGCCTTCGCCCCACACCTGCGTGCAGATCCGCTTCCGGTGACTTTCGCAGACGGCAATCCTGACGCACCAGGAGCGAGGCAGACGACAGATCCATCCAAGATGATCGTCCAGAACCGTTTCTTCCAACAACCCCACCTCTAGGATTGGAAGAGTTTGCAGATGGTTCTTCAGATGGATCTCTGTGCGCGCCTCCCAGTACCGAGCAGCAGCGCCACCTGGGAGGATGAGCAGAGGGGTGGAACCGCACGTCCCGAAGTACTTCAGCAGCCCAATTCCTCTCCTGGAAGCGGCGGCGCTTGGACTATTGGGGTCTCTGGAGTTGACGAGTTCGCTGTTTTGGTTGACGTGACATTGTGTCGTGTTTATACGTTCTGTATCGAACGCCATTTTCGGACCTGATTGAGGGATAAAGATAAGATAAATGAAACCACTGGACAATTAGCTATGCACATAGAAGGATGGCATACTAAACCAATGAGGTGTGGTTACTGTACTGTATACTGTATACCAAAACTAAATTTAAAAAATATATTTCGTCTGAAAAATTGTCCTTAGCTGGTCATTTTCAAAAATATAAGAAATAAATTAAAATATATTACCTCTAAAAGGTTTCTGACTGTAGGTCCTATTACACTGACGGTAAAAGGTTTGGCAACACCAGGCCCCGAGATTACGAAACTTTTCTGAGTACGATTTCGTACTCGACTCAGAATTTTGTTCATAAAACGTCATGTGACGTCATAGTCTGAGTACGTTTTTGTGCTCAGAAAGTTTCCGACTGTACCGATCTTTTTACGGTTACAGATCCTATCCCATGCCTACAGAAAATTAAAAACTGCTGTGCTGACAGAAAGTCTCCTAAAGTTAAATGATGAAAAAAATGAATGTGTATTTATTGGCCCAAAACTAAATCTATCATAACTAAATGTCCTAAAGACCATAACCATCGGCGATGCCAACACCATACCCGGAACAACTGACTCGACTTATACAGGCCCTCCAAAACACTGCTACCAGAATCATCACAAGAAGTATAAGACGTTTGATCACATAATACCCACACTAATGGAACTACACTGGTTACCAATAGCTTCAAGAATGGACTATAACATTCTAATGTTTGCATAAAAGTGTTTGAATGGACTTGCCCCTGCCTACTTGTTACCTTTCTGACGCAATATTGACGGCCTGTCTGTAGAGTGGCAATACAGTTATCCTTGGTCTTGTCAAGTTCAAGTTGTTACTGTCTCCACTACCCACGGTGGCACAGGAGAATAGTATTACATTTGATACAAAATATAGATTACGAGTAGGCCTAAGTCAGTACCAGCAAGTGCTAGCAAGTTTACTACGACATTCAGCGCTACGGATGTTGCGGGTTACCTCCTGTCCTAAACTGACAAGTCGTGATAGTAGTGAAAGATTCTATAGAAAGCGACTCTAAACCCAAATTTTAAAATACCCACCCCACGCAAATAAAAAACCCATAATGTACACGGTCACCACACATATACTTTTAAATGCAAAGTGTCTCTCCCGTTGTCGTGTATGAATTCAGTAAACATTGCTATTATCCTGGACAGTGCATTAACAATATGTTAACACGCTATTGAAACCATTTAACACACGGATGTCCGGGTAAAGGTAGAACTGTTAAAACTCAAATTCTCAATGTTCAATAGCTAAAAGGATTCCGCCTCATCCTGTGCACATATCAATAGACAATAAGTCATGCGTTATGCGAGATTACAGATTATAGAGTAGCTTCTACTAGTGAAATTAATGGTGTACGTCACGATATATATCTATGTATTAGAAAATTATGAAAAATAGTTTGGTAAGTCACAAGCTATATAACCAATTAAACAAATATTTTGGAAATGACACATTCTTATTTGAAAGAACTATTTCCATCTGTAACATATGGTGGCATCTTGTTGATCTATAATTTGTTGTTTAAAACAAGAGTTGATGACTACTGTCGTAAAGCACGACAACATGTAAACTCACTGCGTCCACTAGGACTAAATCAATCAGGACTGCATCCTGCTACATGTGTTAAAATTTGGCAAAGATTTGTTCTGAAAACTAGCTTTTATGGGTGTGAACTTCTCTCAAATATTCACGGTAAAGATATAATATTATTAGAAACTACGCAAAGATATTTTGCTAGGTGTGTTCAAGGCATGGATAAACGATCTTCTACTGGAAGCACCATTGCTAACCTTGGACTTATTAGTATGATTGGTTATATTGATCAATGTAAACTACAGTTTATTGGCAGTCTCTTTAATATGAAGTGTAACACCTCACCGAAACATATATTTTGTGCTTTTATAGGCACTACTAACCAGGCTGAATTAAATTCTAAAACAATATGTGGCGACCTAGTATCGGTACTCTACAAATATAATCTAGAAAACTACATGTACACTTATCTCCAGTTTGGTTCATTTCCTGTAAAATCACTCTGGAATAAAATATTACGTAAAGCTGTTTTTGAAAAGGAAGAATGTGAGTGGATTCATGCTGTAACGCTAAATACAGGACTCT
>JAUTBZ010016677.1:0-19991 GCA_032361785.1 Lepetodrilus galriftensis
ATGTCCAGGGTTGTCTTCGAGGGAGAATGGAATAGCCCCTCTGTGTGTGTGTGTGTGTGTGTGTGTGTGTGTGTGTGTGTGTGTGTGTGCGCGTGTGTGTGTGCGTGTGTATGTGTGTGTGTCTGTCTGTGTCTGCGCGTTTGTTTGTTTGTTTGTTTGTTTGTATGTTTGTATATGCTGTCTATCGTGTTATTAACGTAGCCTCTGGGTATATTTTTCTCAGAGCCCAAATACTATCTAGAACACGGATATCACGGGCGAGTTCTGGTGGAGCGCTACGGGATAAACGGAACTGTTTGTGAGGAAGACTGGAGGGATGTCGACGCCAATGTTCTGTGCAAGGAGCTAGGGTTCGCTGGCGGAGTTGCATACGGCACATCTCGGAACACCTCCTTCGAGTTGGTGTGGTTCTCTAAAGTCAACTGTACCGGAAGTGAGAGCAACCTAGGACTATGTCAGAAGAACGGCACGGTGTCCTTGAGTTGCAGGAATTCAAAAACCTCTGCTGGCGCATTGTGCTACAAATCTGAAGGTAACGATATATTATTTGCTGTATTTAGGCAGACTTTTAAACAATGTCAATATATTTTATAATATGTTCCGATATGCATTCATACCGGGACATATTAGGTCTTAAAATAATACGCTTACTACTTAGTCACTTCGCCTTATATCCTTCTTCCATCCTTCATCAGCGACCATTGCGCCATGACTAAATGGGTCACCGACTAAATTCCATGAAGCGCGATATTGTCAATATTTACATTTAAACACTTTCATACTTGTCAGGTATTAGCGTTCGGCTGCAGGATGGAGGTAAGAACTTCGGACGGCTAGAGATATCTTACGACGGCGTCTGGGGAACAGTGTGTGACTACGTGTGGTCTCGTTACGACGCACGTGCAATCTGTCGCCAACTGGGCTACGTGGAGGGCATCGCCTACGCTCAGTCTCGATACGGACGTGGATCAGGGCCAGTGTATATGGATGAAATGCGGTGTAGGTCGGATGATGTGTCAATCTACGCGTGCCCAAATCGAGGATGGAACAACAGTGCTACATATTGTAAAGACCATGACAACGATGCTGGCGTTTACTGTTTCCCTAGAGGTATGCATCCACATCCAAAACAAGCTATGCGATTAGTCTTAAGAAATCCACAGTTGAATAATAAGTGTCGTACTCTATAGATTCCAGTTGACTGTTTGTTCCATTTTTGTTCCCGATTGGAAATAAATATCTACATGTAAAATATATTTATATTAATTATCAGTGGAATGTCGTATTCCATTCTCCTCGCAAATGAGTGCAAGATATTCCCGCAGCGACGTTAAACTCCATATTCACTAACTCACCCGTATTCCATTCGTAAAGTAAATTATATTGTTCGTGGATTGGTTTGCTACATTCTGTATTCCTGACACTTTCCTGCAGTGCGTACTGAACCCAAGGCCGGCTATGGCGCCCTGGAGATCTGGACCGGCTATGCATACGGTCTGGTGTGCGCTGAGAACTTCACCAACGACAACGCCAAGGTGGCGTGTCGACAGATGGGATACCTGGAAGGACAAGCAGTATGCTGCGACGCCTTTGGAAATCTGGGCAAAAACATAGTCATGTCCAACCTGAAGTGTTCTGGACAGGAGTCCTCTATCATGGACTGTGAACACGTCATGCCTTTCCCATCCTGCAAGTCTAAACACTATGCTTCTGTGGTCTGTCACAACATCACTGGTAACACCAATGGTAGGTAACTCAGTCTGTACGAAATAACAGCATGGAGACTCCTTTTTAAAAGAAACTTTCTTTTCGATAGGAAACAAGTAGTTGTTAATGTTGATACATGTCTCTAGTGCCATGGTCAAAAACATGTTTAGGTCAGTTCCATCTTTAATCAGCACTTGCATTTAGAATAGAAACTTATGAATAGATTTGACCATCTACTTACATATAATAATATAATATTAGTCACATATTTGATGATGGATATCAGGTCATACATTTTGTGTGGTTATTTTCCAGCATATATTGTGAAACTGGACAACGGAACAAGCGGCAGGGTAGTACTGAAACATCTAAACCGTGACGGTTTCCTATGCTCGAATGGTTTTGACAACAATGATGCTAATGTTGTGTGTAAGGAGATGGGCATGACTAATGGCGGGTTCGCCTACAAGCGGATCAACAACAGGAAGGGGCCTATATCGGACATCCGGTGGATGACTAACTTGGGATGCACTGGTGATGAGAACCTTCTGGAGCTGTGTCCAGGAGCCAAGTGGAACGAGATATCTGACTGTGAAGCCAGTACTGATGCTGCAGTCTTCTGCTACATGCAGCGCAGTAAGTAGAAGTATTGAGAAGCATAGTACATGGAGCACCATTTTGGTTGTCAGATATAAAAATTGAGAATTTTAAATATAGGATTCAATACCACATGTAGATATTTACACTTACATATTTATGTTGAATGCCCCCATATTGTTGTAGCGTATCCACTGTATTTTTTATATTGAATTGCATATTTGTATCCGGTTTCAAATTAGCAAATAAATCATTGCGTCTTGCAGATATACTACCTCCTGAATACCGTATTGTGGGACCCTCACCTCTCGAAGGACGGGTTGAGGTGAACATCAATGGCACGTGGGGAAGTATCTGCGGCATCAACGTAGACGACAACGTCGCGGCCATCCTCTGCCGTTCAATGGGGTATCCGTCAGGTATTTCCGGTAAAGCCGGAGCTCGCGGCCAGACAGACGGACCTGTGTGGATCAATGAAGTGCGGTGCGTGGGGAACGAGAGCAGCATTCTGGACTGCCACTTGACTGGGCTGGGAGAGGTGGGCGCCCTCTGTAACCAGCATCTGTATGATGCAGTCATCATGTGTCACTCCACAGGTAAGCATACAGGAACACGCTCAGTGGAATTCTCACTTGTCAAGGAGGCGGGTGTACCGTGTTACTCTGTAGTATGACCAATAGTCTTCGTCATTGGAAAAGAAATCAAATTTCACATTGTGATCATACTTGGATAGGCTAATTAGGTTATACTTGCTAACGTTGTTGTTGTTGTTGTTTTGGTTGTGTATTAGGTGAGATAATGTTAACGTTGTTGACTGCCGATTTGGTGTCTTTTTGAACAGCTCTAGATGTATTATGATTCTTGAATACACTGAAATAAACTATTATTCTTCTATAATCCAGCAATGGTCATACGCAATGTATGCATTCATTACAATTACGGGTGTACGTCTTGCCTTACTTTCAGTCCGACTGACGGGAGACATCAACGGACGCACGGACTACGGCAAGGTGGAGGTCAATATCCACGAGGATTGGTTGCCAGTGTGCGACACCGGCTTCGAGCAGAACGCGGTGGATGTCGCCTGTAAACAACTGGGTTACACCAAAGGAGTCCGACAGTGCTGTTCTGCTCTCGGAGATCTGCCGCGTGGAGGCAGCCCGCCTGTTGCCCAGATCAGTTGCCAAGGCCACGAGGAGAAGCTCATCAACTGCACCATAGATATGTCCAACTGTACTAGCGGCAGATACGTCTCAGTTGCGTGCAGTCGAGAAGATCTGGAGGACAGTAAGTGCGCGGCCGTTATTGGAAGGATATATTTTAAATTAAATCTTGGTTCGTTTCCGCAATAATGAGGTTGGAGAATGGGTGAAACGAGCAAATATTTGTTTCAATTAAATTGAAATTGAGGGCTAATAGATTGTTCATTGATGCTAACATCCTCTGTTGTGTTCGTGGTAGATCTATTTCACTATTCTTCGTATTTCATATTGTCCAGTCTCTTATCGGAACTCCACGCGATAACTGTATTATTTGTTCAGCAATCAATACATTAATGCATAATATTCGTACTGTATGTCGGCTATAATATATATATAAAGAATGCATTTTTCATCTAAGTATATAGTAGCTGTTCTATGAATATTCTCAAGACATACCGAGTCGAGTACCTTTAAGATAACATTCAGCCACCTCCTACAGATGTGAACATTGAAATCTCCCGCAATGGCTTCATCGGAATGGTCAACGTGTCCAGATATGGTGTCTGGGGAGCCATCTGTCACGAAAAATGGAACGACACGGAAGGCAACGCCGCTTGTCAACATCTTGGATACTTGGGTGGAGTGTCCTTGCCGGGCTTGCCCTTAGCCCCTGGTATGCCAATCCTAATGGGGAAAGTATCGTGTGAGACTGGCGCCAACTTCACCGACTGCAATTACTCCAACTTTGATGAAGACCCCGGATGTGAGAACTCCAGGAAAGGGGCGTCAGTCCTGTGTAGTAACTCCCCAGGTAAGAGCTTCTTACAACTGTTGTCATCTTGCGTAGATCTACGTCAATCATACTTCACGAGAACAAGAATATGGCAGCGAAACATGTCTTACTGTTATGTACAGTGTTATATACAGTGGTGCTGCAGTAATGCGTATTAACGGCGCTGTGTTTCTCTTTAGACGGCGTCCAGTACCGGCTACAACCAGGTTCGGAAGACAGCAAAGGATTGGCTCAGGTCAACATCAACGGTCAGTGGGGATACATCTCCAGTCTGGGCTTCAAGGAGAAGGCCGCGTCAGTGTTCTGTCGTAACCTGGGTTACGTGGCGGGCAAGGTATCATGGCTACGACCGACCGCCGCAAGCGGAAGTATCCTAGTCTCGTCTGTAACGTGCACGGGGTCGGAGCCTGCGCTGCATCAGTGTTCGGCAGAGTGGGACTCTGTGAAGAACAGATACATCCCGCTCACCATGGCCGTGTCCGTCAATTGTCTTAAAGGAGGTATGTCGATTTTTAAATGAAATCGGTTCAAAACCAGACATGTACGACGTTAATAGAAAAGTAGAGTTTTTGTAATTTACGAAATCTGTTGTACATCATACATTTAGAGATATCTATAAAACACCGAAATGTTTTAATGTTGATTAGAAAACTTATAGATTATTTACATTTACGCATATATTGACCCCACGATGTAAATGTTTGTGGATGTGTATTATATAATATTCAGGTTGTGTATACCCATATGTTCTTCCTTTATTCAGTGCGCATTGACCGGGGTGATTCTAAAACCAATGGTATTCTCAAGGTGTACCACGATGGAGATTGGGGCATGGTGTGTTCAGAGGGATTCGACGTTAATGATGCAAGTAAGTATACTTTTCCTTTACTCTACTGACGAAATTAATTCAACAATAGTTTAAATCAATTAATCTTCAGCATCTATTGTATGGACAGTCCATACAGGGATGGCTTACCATTAGAAATATGACTATTGTATGCTAGAACGGTTCCATCAGACAGTACTAGAGAACAGATTCCTGAAAGTCAACACAGTATACAATCATTACCTATGATTCATCTATGCAATATTGACGCCTTCCTTGCAGACGTAGCTTGTCGTGAGCTGGGCCTGGCTGGCGGATTAGCTCTGTGCTGCAGTCCGTACGGCTTCAACTTTGACTCGGCCATGATGGCAGATGTGGAATGTAAAGGGACGGAGAAGTCGCTCCGGGAATGCCAGTCTACCATGAAGACCTCCAGTGTCAGAAGGCTGTGCCACAGCCAGAGCTATGCGTCCGTGGCCTGTCACAATGGCACGCTGACAACCAGTACGTGGGACAAGTTATACATTAGTTTGTCTGAATTACCAGCATCGTGCATATACGTTGTTGCTGGATATACGTATTGCGTGTGATGTGTGGTATTATTACAGAGGAAACGTAATTTTATACGAATATATTTTTGAATTTAATATTTGTTTTCTCATTATATCTACTTATAGATGTAGTTCTCCTGTACGAAATGTCTGAATATTAGTGAATAATGTAACTAATTCCAATCATTGTTAGGGTGGGAATTAATGTTTCCTTAATGTGTCGTGCAGGAGTGCCCAGAGGTGCGTCCAATCAGCACAGGGTTAAGTAATCCGCTTAGCTAAACTGGTTCCCTGTCCCATGTACGGTTCTAGCGACTCTTGAGACGGTGGCTAGTCTGGTAAGCCGTTTTTAAGCCCTTTTGTTTTTGAACGCACCCCAGGCCTTTGTCCACTCATGTGTTTCTCAGTTATGATTGATGTACCTGATGGCATGTGCATTTCTTTCCGCAGATGTGTCGGTGACTTTATCCGGGGGGGCGACATACACGGGGCAGGTATCGGTGAACTACGCCGGGGTTGAAGGTCGTGTGTGTGCTGACGACTGGGACGACCAAGACGCCGGGGTCGTCTGCAAGGAGCTAGGCTTCACGAAGGGCACCGCCTATAGACACTACAGATCGTCCTTCTCGTACTTCGACTACACGGGGCCCTACTGGACCTCAGAGGTCAACTGTACCGGAAGTGAAGACACTCTGGCCAACTGTTCTCACATAGGCTGGGGCAATGTCACCACCTGTAATAGTGGGCATTACGCAGGAGCGCTCTGTATTAATAAAGAAGGTATGCCTATGTTGCTGCCCACAGGAATCTTTCTAACTGTAGTATACAGGTCTAACGTATAGCATTAGCTTGCCTAGTACTATTCACATCGACCCATCATCACCAGGACTGACAGCCACCCTTCATTGTGTATGTCATAGTGCTTTATAGACTATAATCATACCGCCTTCAGCCACAATTCTTTAATCTCACAACCACAATTCCTTAATCTCACAATCACACTTCATTAATCTCACAACCACAATTCCTTAATCTCACAACCACACTTCATTAATCTCAAAACCACTTTCTCTCCTTTTCACGATAAATGCCTGTTTACTGATTTCATGTTTATTACTGGGCGAGTAATATTTTGTCAAAATATGTTGTCAAAGTCTTGAAGTATTTCGTGTCATGTCTAAAATGCTGTACAACGGATTGTGTTCTTTCTAGGTCTGTTCTACCGTCTCAGTGACGGGGGCTCGCAGTGGGGAAGAGTGGAGGTATCGGTTGAAGGAGAGTGGGGGACGATATGTGACCGGTACTGGGACAAACGCGAGGCATTAGTCATATGCACAATGCTGGGCTTCGACGACGGCGACACTTACTACGGAGATTTCAACACTACGGCAACTGGAAAAGTGTGGGAGACAAACCTGAGATGTATTGGCGGAGAAAAGTCTCTCAATGATTGTCCGCACGAAGGCTGGAAAGTCTCCGAGTCCAGGTCGTGTTCTAATCACGGTAGAGATGCTGGTGTATTCTGTTACACGAAAGGTAAGACGTCATTGTAACAGCATTCAACTGCAAGCATAGAATACACATTTTGAAAATGTAAATACACACGATTGTAACTTGCTTAAATAGCAATGACAAATGCAAATGTAGTATTTAAAATCCTCTTTGAAGTGTACGTATCTCATTAAGATAACCAAGTAATTTGTGTACGATTTCCTATGTTCATGATTTGATTGTTGCAGTTAAACTGAGCACTGGCGTCGGGCGGGCTGTACAGCATGGCGGCCTGATGTGGAACCAGGGAGAAAAGTGGCGCTACGTCTGCGACACTGGCTTTACGGACATGACGGCTCGCATCGCCTGCCAGAGCCTCGGCTTCGTTGACGGCAAATCTGTCTGCTGCTCTGCCTACGGGAATGAAGGAATCGCGGATAGGGGCCTCATTTCCAACGTGACGCTGCAGTGTAACGGCGAGGAAAGCTCCATCGAAGAATGTGTAGTGAATGAAGAATGTACCTCGAAACTCTATGCGTCTGTCGTCTGCTCAGACGAGCCCAATAAATTTACTAATGAGAGTAAGTTAATTCCATTTAATAACCCTGTTTTGTTTCACATTGTCTAGAATATAAATAGTATTATGCTTAAACTTTACAAACTAGGTAAGATATATTCTCTATGTATATGAGCATGTTGAAGTTGATGTCATATAATTAGAACTAGTCCTTCTCAAAGACATTTTCGTTGTAATCCTTTTGATTTTTAATGATATTTTACAAAAATAATTTAAATTGGCACTTCTTTGACAAGTAGCCTACTAAATGAGAAAATGAAGTAGCAGCATTAGTTGTTAATGCCCATACATTTCTACTGCTCCTCATTGCAGACTACACAGTGTCTATTGCCAGTCTGGAGGACAACTCCGGCCAGGTTATAGTCACTCACTACGGAGTCAAGGGCCGAATGTGCGCATTAGGCTGGGACGACAATGACGCACGTGTTGTGTGCAGGATGCACGGATACCTGAATGGAATGGCCTACAAACACTCGTACTCTGGATCTTTCTCCAGACAAAGGGAGCGCGGTCCGTTCTGGCTGAGTTCTCTGAACTGCACTGGCAATGAAACTGATATACTGGACTGTCCCCATCTAGACCGGATGAAGCTGGGGAACTGTTCTTATGCGCACACTGCTGGGGTGTTGTGTTTCAATACATCGGGTTAGTATGGAGAAGCTCTGGTGGACACATGTCAGTATAGAGAGATCGCAGTGGAGGCGTGCTAGTTACGATGGGGGACATAGTATTAGTATAGAGAAAGTCTAGAGTGTTGTACTAGGATAGAGAAAGTCTAATTGTTAGATGTTATCCTGGAGTTTACATGTTGATATTGAGAAGTTCAGTGGGTGGGTTCTCAATGTCACTATACCTAGCATACTATTCATATCAATGGATACAATATAGAGAACATGTTTTCCATGGCATACACATTACGGAATAACTAGTGTGGCCGACAAGGAAGTAATTAATAGTAAGGTCATGTGTTTTCCATTGCATATACATGTAATACTATTCTTGTAGGCATGTAAGTAATTAGCACCTAGTAATGTCTTGTGTTTTCACTGCAGGAGTGGCATACCGGATGGCTGGAGGCAGCGACTTCTACGGCCGTGTAGAGGTGAGAGTCGGCGGCGTGTGGGGCACGATCTGCTCTTCCAACTGGGACTCTAAAGACGCCAAGGTGTTCTGTCGCAGCCAGAACTTCTCCGACGGCACTGCTGTTTCCCGGGCCAAGTACGGCCAAGGAACAGGCCCCATCTGGCTGAGTCACATACAGTGCACCGGGAATGAGAAGGCTCTACATGACTGTCCACACCGAGGTTATAAAGACCTCTTCTCAGAACCCGCTTTTGGATGGCCCTTCCAATTGCCGTGCAAAAGCCACAAGGATGATGCCAGCGTGTTCTGCTTCAAGAGTGGTAAGCTGTTGTACCATCAATAATGGGGCACGGTTGGTAGCGCAATGGTAGAACGTTGGAGTTCGGAGCCAAAGGTTCCAGATTCAAATATAGATCCAGGAGCTTGGCATCAATGTTTGCGAAAGTTACCTTTCTGGTGTGATGTTGATATGCTGTCTGTACTGCCACTTCTGGGACTGAGCAATTATCCTTGGTCTGTCTGCACCAGCCGGTACTCCTTGGTTTACTGCAACGGTCAGGGCTACAGATGTTGTGGTTGTCATCCTACCCTAAACTGACAAACCGTGATATAAGTAAAATATTCTTGAATGCAGCTCTAAACCCCAATGGAAAAAGATCCTAATTAATACGATCCTCACGATGTCATAATACTTGTAGAACTGATTATTTCTTGCTCGTGTTGTCATGCTTTATATTGGTGTTGTTGCAGTACGTCTCAATCAGAAGTTTGGAGCCACTAAAGGAGGTTTGGAAGTATACGACGGTGACAACCCGGTTGGTGTCTGTGACACTGGTTTTGACAACAACGCCGCACTGGTTGCGTGCAAGAGTCTAGGATTGAACTTTACCTACGGAGTTGCTGTTCCCGGATCTGTGTTTGGAAACCTCTCCGGACCCATCGGCTACACCAGTATCAAATGCAGCGGAAGTGAAGCGGACATCCGGGAGTGCACTCTGAGCAAGGCGGGGTCGTGCTCCTCTGAGACGTACTCATCTGTGTACTGTTTCAAACAGCAGCCTAATAACACTGGTGGGTTGTTATACAAAGCTGTGATAATAGGGTAGTAAGCCCAGTGCCCTGGACAAGCATAATACGCACAGTAATGTTCATAGAACAAGTTATAATATGATTTTTGTTTCTGCGTTTGTGGTTGTCCATTAACTTATGTGGGATAGATTTTTAATATTTAGCATTTTAAACGTACAGTTTTCTGTGATGTCAACGTACACACTAAGTATAGATTGTGTCCTTGATTGTTGTTAAACCCACCTTCTACTTGATTAATATACGTGACGTCTGTGTGATACTGTTCCAGGTTTTGTTCGCTTGGCATCTGACAGTCTCAGCAAGTCCTACCACGGAATCTTGGAGGTGCAACATAACGGAGTCTGGGGTCGAATCTGTATGCAGGGTTGGGACGACAAAGACGCTGATGTGGCCTGTCGGACTCTGGGATTCAAGGGAGGAGTGGCCTATCTACATATTGTAAAGAACACTAATGCTATGCTGTTGCGCAATTTCCAGTGTAACGGCAACGAGAAGTCACTCAGTGATTGTAATTACGATTCTACACCTGACAAAGACAAGTGCAAATACGATTCGAACGACGCGGGAGTCATATGTTACAATGGAACCGGTGAGTAGTAGATTATGAATGTTAAAACGCAATTATTTTGATTTTAGAAGGCAATTTTAATTACTCGTCTACATTATTTGGTCGTTAGCTTTACCCCCATGTTTCAGATGAAAATAAGAATCTGTCCTTTGACTTAGTACTGACATTGATGATTCTTGTCAACGACGTTAGCAATATTTTCGGATTTAAATGATTTGTGTATATATTTTGAAACATTGTTACTCTATAACAGAGTGGGCATTTAACAGAGTAGCAATGTTTCACAGAGTGGTTGACAAGGACTATGCCAGTGATGTCGCCTCGTTCTAACAGAACAATCGCAGCACAATCGTAACTCTCAATCCTACGGTTATTGTAGTGTAACGATCGTTGTGTGAAGGAGGACGAGAGTTGTGGTGTGATCTTACATCGTGCGTCTGTCTGACATTCACCTCTTCATCCACTGTTTCAGGCGTCAAGTACCGTCTGTATGGTGGGGTCAACACTTCCACTGGCCGTGTGGAACTCTCCTATGACGCGGAGTGGGGCTCTGTGTGTTCTTGGGCTTGGAGCTCCAGCGATTCCAAAGTCTTGTGCAAGTCTCTGAATCAAGAATACATAGACGGCATACCTGAGAGGACACCTATTGCAAATCTACCCCGGCGGGACTACTTGCTGAACGGGGCTTTCTGTAAAGGGGGAGAAAGTAGCATTCTTACTTGCCTGAATTCTGGTTTCAATACATCACTGTTGTCGTATCTCTGCGCCGGGGAGGCGTATGCCACGTGTTACAAGAGCAATGTTGGTGAGTTTTCGAATGAAACAGTAATTCTTAACACTTAACTTGCATTGTTACTGTATCATTCAGGCATTCACTGAGCTTACTTTCAGAGTGAGAACTAAGAACTAGTCCAAAACAACCATACATAGTGAAATTATGCCTTTAAGTTGCAATATGTCTAAACCTGACGCCAACGTAAAGACACAATCACTTGATTGTTAAATAGTGTGGTTTCAAATAATATATGTACTAGCTTTTATTGTATATTAATAATCGTCTTTGAATCAGTATACTGTATCCCAAATGGGGTGTCCATGTTCTACCTGTAGAATGTGGTATTCCAATTGAGCTAGAACAATAAAAACTGGTCTACGTCTAAACTAGTACAAGCAGTATAAATGCATGCAAGCCATGATGTGACTGAAGAAATCTTGAGAGAGACTTTAAACCCTAAATCAACCAACAACCAACCAACTTTGAATCGATGTTCACTAAGTGTATTATCATTTATTTTCCAGCCGTGACTAAAATGCGTTTAGCTGGGAGCGCCCAGCCAGGCCGAGGTAGGGTGGAAGTATACGTCAGTGGTCCTAACTCCTGGGGAACTGTCTGTGACGACTACTGGGACGACGCTGACGCCACTGTTGTCTGCACTTACTTTGGCTTCCAGCACGGGAAGGCGATTAACGGGAGTGGCTATGGGAAGGGGAGTGGCCGGATCTGGCTGGACAACTTGGAGTGTCTGGGCAACGAGACTTTGCTGGGGGAGTGCAAGAACCGCGGGATTGGAACACACAACTGTAACCACACCGAGGACGCCAGTGTGGAGTGCTACAGTACGTACAGTTAACCTAGGCCATCAGTACAGTTAACCTAGGCCATCAGTACAGTTAACCTAGGACATCAGTACAGTTAACCTAGGCCATCAGTACAGTTAATCCAGGACATCAATACAGTTAATCCAGGCCATCAGTACAGTTAATCCAGGCCATCAGTACAGTTAATCCAGGCTATCAATACATTTAATCCAGGCCATCAGTACAGTTAATCCAGGCCATCAGTACAGTTAACCTAGGCCATCAGTACAGTTAACCTAGGACATCAGTGCAGTTAACCTATGCCATCAGTACAGTTAACCTAGGCCATCAGTACAGTTAACCCAGGCCATCAGTACAGTTAATCCAGGCCATCAGTACAGTTAACCTAGGCCATCAGTACAGTTAACCTACGTCATCAGTACAGTTAGTCAAGGCCATCAGTACAGTTAATCCAGGCCATCAGTACAGTTAACCTACGTCATCAGTACAGTTAACCTACGTCATCAGTACAGTTAATCCAGGCCATCAGTACAGTTAATCCAGGCCATCAGTACAGTTAGCCCAGGCCATCAGTACAGTTAATCCAGGCCATCAGTACAGTTAACCTAGGCCATCAGTACATTTAACCCAGGCCATTAGTGCAGATAACCCAGGTCATAAGTACAGTTAACCCAGGCCACAAGTACAGTTACCCCAGACCATCATTAACCTAGGCCATCAGTACAGTTAACACATGACATCAGAACATGTAACCAAGGTCATCGGTGTAGTAACTCACCTGGCATAGATTTCTCAAAACAAACGAGTTGCAGATATTGCTCAACTTTATTTCACCCATTGACTTGGTGCTAAGATTATACTCGAGTTACAGCACTCAGTCAATGTGACAAATATCAGCTGAGCAAAATCTCAAACCTGATTTGTTTCGAGAAATCGGGACTTGGTCATCATGATAAGCATAGTAATACAATGTGCAAACCATTGTGGTAGTATTCAGATTATATCATACATTGTAATTATTTCAGATACTACAGTACCGGTAACTAAGCCAACGACAACAACTGTGAGTTCCACTACATCGACATCTACAACTACATCGACATCAACTACAACTACAACTACCACTCCGACTACCACTTCTACTACCACAGTCACAACATCCACTTCAACCTCAACTTCAACTACAACGACAAAGCGTCCTACAACAACAACAACACCAACACCAACACTGAAGCCTACTTCACCTCCTGAAAAAATATCTACTACATCTACAGCAACGTCGACATCTACAACATCGACTACGACCGGAGCGGTGGTGGCGGGCGACACAGAACGCTCACAAGGACTTCCAACGTCCAGCCTGGTAGCAGCAGTCATTGTGCCCATCATCCTCATCATCATCATCATAGCCGTGATCGCCGCAATCCTAATGCGGTCACGACAGAACAAGAAGTTCCCGATTGCCCACGAGCGTTTCCACAACGACATAATAGAGCAGACGAACGACGGCAGCATTGCTATGAGTAACCAGCTGTACGACATGAACTTAGCCAATGGCGGCGACATGTCGGACCCCATGCAGGACAGCCGGAAGTACATGGCTGAGGACGCGGAGGTGTCGCTGGAGGGAAGTAACGGCTATGCCCACTTCTCTAAGCCGCCTGATAACCAGCCAGACGAAGACGTGTCCGGCTTCTCCAACCCGTTATACGGCGCCGTGATGAAGGACCCGACGGCTGGTCCGGCATCATTGAACATTGATGGAGATCATAGTAGCGATTCCAAGTCATAATGAGCGACAGCAGCATATATACAGACACTGACACTTTGTTGAAGGAGATTACAAAAGTCCCCAATAACATATCAGATTCGGGTGAACGTGTTTCGTTCGTCTTATGTGATTGAATTATACGTTGTTCTGTTTCTACGCAGATGTTTTCCTTGCTACATAGACATTAGTATGCATACAGATGACGCAATTGTGAGGTTGGTGATCAGTTGTCATCGTGCTGGCAACTATAAGGTCACAACTGTAGCATACTTACACGAAGGTGAAATGAAGTGACTGATACGTGTATATGTATTGGAATTATCCATTGTTGTTACTAGGGACAATTGAAACGCAGAACATTGGGATGTTAATACGAAGGTTTATATTCTGCCAGTGTTAAATACTCGTCCGTGGCTTGGCTTGCACATCAGACGCCTTCATCACTCAGTAAACAACAACTCATTCTATCCTCTTAACGGATACTGTCCGTGTAAAACTTTAGCCTCTCGCTTACCTTTGACCTTCGACACCTGGACAATAATGAAAAGTCAACTGTTAATTGCCTTTCGTTAAAAATTGCAGATAAACATGACCTCTTTCCTATTGACGTATTTAGAATTTGACCTTTCTAAGATCTTAATATATTGTCTCAATGTATCCTGGTGGTACATGTTAAATAAGAAACAATTTCAGTATAGGTCAAAACGTCGTATTATTACAAGAACCTAAACGTTGTATGAGGATTATGATAAATAATTAAACCAACATTTTCTTAGTGTAACCCTCTCCATGCTGAAAGCAACGATGCCAGAAAGAGCTGTACCTGTGCCCAATCCAGCAGGACGAGGGTTAAATATTACCATATTAACTGCCCTTAACATCAATCACTATATACATATAGGTTGTATTTCCCCAAACAATGCATATGCGTCAATGAAATTTGAATTTAACTATGAACATTATATATGCAGCTGGGCTTCGCTGCAACTTGATGAGCCCTGTATGTTGGCGGCGAGCTTTCACTGATGCCTGTGCTTCTACTGGAATCAAGAAATGGACATGTTTTACCATGAATATATACATAATTTGAGATGAACCTATCATGTCCACACATACATGTACCTATGGCGCGTATCACTTGATTTATCCGTCTCCGATCTGATATAAACCAATTTAGAAAAACGAACATTATTTTTATATAAATCATATTTTAACAAACAGGGTCGAGATGTTCTTGGGGTTTACAATGTGTTTGTGTGTTTCGTCATTCAAGGACATTACTATTGAAGTCATCGTTCGTTGGAGTGTTGCTTATAGTATCTAAAACAGTCGTTTCTCATCCGCGTGGCTTTCCTACGATGTTACATTCCATGTTGTCTAAGATGTAATAATAGCAGTGGGCCTACGCCTTTATATAGAGAGATCGAATCAAGCGTGATTTACACCGATTCATTACTGAATTTAATTAGATATCCGAATTACGCTGAATACAGTTATTACATCTCTTGTGTGCTTAATACATTCTGTTGTACTGTATTTCTGAGATATTTACAATATATTTTATGAGTTGTCTGACATAATTTTTCTTTTACTTAGGTTAGATCATACTATGCAATTGTGTTATATATGTAGTGTAGGAAAGCTATACCAATATACTATAATATGTTATATGTGTATATATGACAATATGCCAAAACAAGATGTGATAAATGTACATATGTCTATGTTCACGCGCCTGGTAGTTAGAATATCGGCATACACTTGCTGCTGGGATTCGATCTGTAATGAGGATTTCACCAGTATAGTTAATGTCCATATTTGGATACAAAATAATGTACACATTGGTTTTTTCTCAAATAGTTCAGCATATGTACGTCTAACATGCAAGCTTCAGTGATACATTTTCTACACTTGATTTATTCACCAACATCGTTTATATATGCATAGTCAGAGAACAAATTATTAAACAGTTAGAGAGAACATTGTATTGTATTGATATATTATTTAATCAGATCGTAAACCTATGTTTTTTAAAGTAGTTTATAGATAAGTTTCTTTATTACAAATTGTCATGATGCATGATTATTATTTTTCTAACAAAAGTGAGAAGTGATATTGACATGAATGAGACATGACTGCACGTATAAAGTAGCATGCACGAGAAGATGAAATGTATAGTGACCAAGATAATATTGTAACTAAGCACTATTGTCAAAACTTCCAAGAAAGTCAGAGTTCTTACCTGACTTTACCACTGTGGCAGAATTCGAATGGTGGGGTGTAACCCAGATGACTGCGTGTCCGCTGGTACCTATCACTGCCTGTGTCTAGGTACGATGGTAGCTCCTCACTCACTGGAGGAGACCAATTAATATCTCGTGTGGCTTACTGTACAGCACAAGCATTGCAGGTTTTCTTCCCATCATAAACATATCGTTAAGATACAGTTGAAAACTGCGTAGAGTCCCACCGCTCCGTTATACTGTTCTAATCAAACATTTGGACTTCGTTCTTGCCCTCTTGAAATGTATTCGGGTACCAATGCAACATCCAATCCAATGTCCCTTGAAGACTATGTTTGCGAATAATGTGTTGTTGTTGTTGTTGTTGTCGTCATGATGTCCATTGATATACATAGTGTGTACTGTCTTCATCCAATAGTACTCAGTACTGTCCATAAGACATGTGTAACTGTTGCCAACATTCCAGACATAATTAAATGTGTCTATAACAGTCTCAATGGGTATGCATCGATATCGGATAATATAATTATGAAGTTGTGTATGGTATGACATTTTTGTATGAAAGTAACATGTTTCGGGCGATTGAATAAAATACATCTAAAATGTGATTTTGTGTATGTTTCAATATAGTGGGCTACAGTTTATATAATATAAACCGACGAACGAAACTGTTTAAATAAACAGAAGACTAAGTAAAAATGGATAAATATTGTACAAGTGGGACCATTTGTCCGTGCCAACCGTTGGATGTATGTGTGACAAGGACACCGACAACTGCTTCACACTAAGACACATCTGACAACACACCAAGACACATCTGACAACACACCAACCTGTGACTAAATGTGAGACATACACCTACATTATATTTACATGTATATGAGTGATTTCAAGCGGGTTTATAGTTTAGCCAATAAAATTGACATAAAATGTACGTTCACGCAAATCCCCCCGTAGACGTGGAGCAGGCACGACTTATTGCAATCACGTACTACAGTATATCAAAGGATTATTTAGATAGTATAAAATGATTACACACTGTTTGCTCACTATACAGTGTATTATTTAGGGCATGGATACTGAATAGTACCATTTATATATTATAATAGGCCGACATTAATAAATATGACATAGTTGTCAAATTACACATGTACTGCATACAACATACCCCAAGTTGTGCAAACATTGTTGAACCATGATAAAACAGTGCAGATAAAGCTTCAGTACAGGTATCAATCTTCATTTATCTTGCTTCAAACACGAAGGTCATATTCGACTTTGATAGTTCTAGGACAGCCCGAGTCATTGTTCAGGTATGCCATAGCTTGACTTTGATGACTCTCACTTCATAAGCTTCACAAACAATCCTCGCCAGTTTTCAAAGAACTGTCAATGTTTTCGTCACATAATCGTCTGGGCCGCAAGAATAGTATCGTCTGAACGATTAGTGATATATCGTCTGAACCACAATCGGTGATTATAGTCACAGTAGCCTATCGTTAATATCGCCTCCACTGTATACGTAGTTCAGTGATATAACGGTAACATCGGTGTGTGTCTTATAAATACCGAAATCTTATTGGAGGCTGGCCTACGAATCGCCGTTGTTGTTGTATTAGCCATGTCATACAATATTTAAATATAAAGTTTTTATTCAATATGTTTGCATATATTCATACTACATTGATACAGAAATAGTGTACTACAGAAATATGTGACATATATCGCATAATAACGATGTTAATCCACTTCAGGTTCCCGGTTCCAGCAGGGATTATTAGACACAAGGGACGTAACTCCATGTCCTGTATATTATTCATGAAATGCATTTAAATAAATCTTTGTATCTATATTATCTAAATTAAATAAACTAGTATATATGTGTTTGTTGTTCATTTCTGCTTACAGCAAAACAAGTTGTTACTAAATATTTGGCATAATAAATTAGTTTTGATAGTTTTTCGTACGGTCCTATTTACCACATTATCAGGAAATGGTACAGTCAGCCCACTATACATTTTTATAATATTATTCGTAAAATTACAAGTACTACATTTATGGCATCCTGTATACATACAGTATATCGCATAATAAAATAGCGTCATTATAATACAACTTTTAATTTATTTTATGAGTATTTTCTGCGGATTACATATAGCACTTTCATCAAGATCAATTACTGTATGGCAAGCGTGAGAAGAACAAGACACATAAAATCACTGATGTGGTTATTGTTTAGAAGTAACCTAAGACATATGTTTAAAACCACTTTAGTCCACTATGATTTCACATTTGTATATAATACTATACATGTATATAAAATGTAATGATCTGAAATATATTTATTTTAAATGTATTTTTTAGAATTATCCACGTCGTATATATACAATGCCTACTACAGTAGGCCTACGTAACATAACTACATAACAAGGTAGTCAGTAAACACGAAGTGGTCACTCCATGGTAGCTGGTGATGATGTGAATACCTTCAAAGAGTGAGTTTATTTTACAGCAAAACTCTGTCACTCATGACGAATCTTTCTTGGAACGTAGGCCTACCTATGGACACTGGGAACGATGTCGTCATATCTTTCTTGGAACGTAGACCTACGTATAGATACTGGGAACGATGTCTTCATATTAGCCTATAGTTGCTTGATGTTTCTACAGCTTCAGACACTGGACCATACTAAATCATTGTAGATAGATCGTCTGCATATTATATATCTAGCTTCAGTTCTGTAGCTAAAGATGCCCGTAAACCGTAAACGGGGCATCTTTTAGCCACAGAACTGCAGCTAGCGGAGTATCCTCCTATGGGGTTCCGTTATGAGACCTGAAATGTGTTGTAGGAGAATGTGCAAATGAGCTAGATGTTGATGTGTCTTATGAAAATATTCAGACAACGCACAGCTCGTTGATATTATGCCTAACGCTGGGTTGCAACGTGACTTCACTTCATTGAATTCATCCCACGAGGTTACAAAACTTATTTTAGTACGTTTTTTTTTGTTTAAATAAGTCCCGATATAAATATTAGTTGTCTGTAATCATACTTGAAAAGAGTTTCGTAACCTTAGGACCATAGCACTGCATTTGAATAATAACATATTATAGAGCACGAACATCATGTTGCAATAATGAACAAGATAGAAGATATAATCACTGGCCCAACACTACGTTTGCTGAATACAAATATTCAACCTATTTCGTTTAACTTGTGTGCGACCCTGTAAAAAAAGTCGTGATCTGTATGTAACCAACCAACCTAAGCGCTGTATTATGGTCTACGAATGTTAAACTTTGAACATGTACATGTAGGCCTACATATGCATGTTGGTGAAATATCTAAGAGGTAGTCTATGTCTTCCATCTACGAAACATTAGGAAACTACACAATCTATACTGACAGAAGAATCTGCGTCAGCGTTGAAACGAGGGCCTATATTATAATTTACCGCAAGGTATTTTCTTATTTCCCGCAACTTGACTATACTGTGGTATACGACGTCACTTGCAGTTTGGAACAGCTTGATTACTTGATGGTGTTACCAGCGGTTACGAAAGATGAGAAGCAAAGGTACTATTCTAACTGATGATGAAAACTACACTGCAACATTACTGAAATGATCGCATCGGAAAAGTATATTCCAGGAATCATGAGAATATCGATGCGGAACGTTTCCCCAAATATGTATGTTCAGCACATGCATACATATATTGGTACATGGAGTAATAAAACGTTCAGTCAAATATCTCATATTTATGAACTACATCATACACACACACAAACACACACACACACACACACACACATACACACAAAACACACACTATATGAAAAAATGACATTATTTTCAAAACAGTATATTAATTCTTGTATACATCAGACAG
>JAUTBZ010016788.1:0-19991 GCA_032361785.1 Lepetodrilus galriftensis
ATGAAATCGTACTCAGAAAAGTTTCGTAATCTCGGGGTCCAGGAATCTTTCACCCATACATGAGCAATAGGGGAGCAATTCCAGCTATAGAGTGTTGTGCATTTCTAAGAAATGAACCGATGTCCCACCTCACTCCTTGAGACCACATGTGCTTGTTCAGTCGGGTGTCGATACGAACGTCGGGGGTACGCATCATCTTCTCTGCAAACTTGCGAATCTCCTTGATTGACCGGGGTGCCCTTCGTTTGAATCCACTGAAACAGGAAGCAAAGTTGTCAGGTTTATGCCAATAGCAATCCATACAGTCAGGGAAGCATTCAAGGAACACGACTACAGTGAGTGACTAAAGAGTTTAACATTGCTGTGGGAACAAACATGACTACAGTACATGTTTATACTAATAAGTTATAACACTCCATACAAAATCAGGAAAGCATTCAAAGGTAGAAGAAGGGGTAGTGTTGATGCTCACGTTTCGATGGAATTAATGCATTACATCGCAGTGGGAATATCTCATCCATAGGCGACAAGGACTAGATCAACTTTGACCTGAACTTACATGCCATGAATGACCTTGTGGATGTGGATGGTGCACTCCTTTGTGATCACCTCGTTAGTGACACTCTTCTTCTTTTCGCGATGACGTGGAGGTGCCATTTTCTGAAACCAAGCAATCATTATTTCATCTTTAATGTTTGTTTAATTTTGTGTGGAAGGGTGGAGTGGAATTTGTGGAATAAAGCAGGTTGTCTAGACTGATGATGTTCCACACGTCATGTTTCACAATCTGCGATATTTTTTTTCCATTTACAGTGCACGTGGCAGTTCCGGATCACAGGTATTTTTGGGTCCGCTGTTTCTAGACTGTATACACAATATGTCAACAACAACAGTGGACACATCGACCGCATTATTGAGACATTGCATGCGACGTCATTCAATACATCACATAACGTTGTGGGTGGCAAGACAATGGGATTTTCCACTGTTACTCACATCAGAGTTTTCTGCCACCCAAACGATTGTTCCATGCAAGGCCTCAAAACAATGGGATTCTAGACGTCACCAGATCATTGTCTGCTACTCAACATGGCGGCGTCAATGGAAACAATGGTTCTGTGCAAGGGAAAAGTCAAAGTTCGCTGTTTCTAGACCACAACGTAAGCTTAGATATATATGGATCGACAACTAGACTATATAATTCTAACTTGTCCAAATATCGTGCTCGGACGAGAAGTGATTGTGATAGCCAGAGGGCGGACTGGTACATAGATTGTTTCAACGTTACACGCCATGTCGTCTGCCACCCAGCATGGCGTTGGCAATGAAACAATTGTTCCGTGCCTCAATTGTGAGCAAGCGAGAGTGATCCAAATTACCCATGATCCGATCAGTCTCGCACACTGTACTGGGTCCCCTACAACTTGCAAGTCGTGATTTTAAAACTGGGTCCCCTACAAGTCGTGATTTTAAATTCTTAAGTCATAAATCAACCGGCTGCACCATACTATTTATGCAAAGAGGAAAACGAAGACTACTTTCAGGAAGTGACAGTCTGAATATTCTATAATATTGCAACTAAAAATAGGTGAAAATTGGATTTCAACCAATTAGAAAGTATATGTCCGAGTTGTTAATTTAAACATCCATTATATGCTAAATATAATATTGAAATAAATAGTCGTAGATAACTCTCTGAAAGTGGCCATCATTGGGCAAATATTCCACGTTTGTTTACTTTCAAAGTCGACGCAAACGCAACATTTTCGTAACTTTACAAATGAAATATGCATATAATTTGGTAGATTAATCATTGCTTATCTATGTGGATGTGTGTAGGAGTTCGTGTATGATTTATTTTAGCCGATGGGATAAGATGTTTCGTTGTAACATGTGAATCACCTTAGATCGAAGGGATGGCAATATGAAAGGAAGTTGCAAAGGAGGACGGGAGAGGAAATGTGCTATGGGACGTAACTCTGTTTAATTTACAAACGAAATACATAGAAGCACTCATAAAATATCGAGTTAATACTGAATCTGTAAACGGATTAGAGGATCACAGGTTATTTCACTATCACGATAGTATTGCGATAGTTAGAATTATGCCCCATTGCATTGATATAATGAAGCAAATACAAATACGACCATGTCTATCGGGGAGTTGCAGTCGAATTTTGTCTATCGTACAGCGGTGGGAAGTTTTTTTGAAGTACAAACATGATTTTATGTATGCCAAAAGTGAATAATATACTTTGCAGTTGTAGCAAAGAACTACATGTAGTCCAACATTACCATACTGTATATCTGTGACTGTATGCCTTTAAATATTTATTTTTGGTTATAATTCAATCATTCAATTATTATTGACGTTCTAACTAATAACGCAATGCATTTACACGCCTTGAACTGTGTCTACCACTGAATCTATAACAGTTTACGTATACACTGCAAATAAACAACAATCACTACAACATTAAACTAAATAACTGACACATCTATTGCCAGTATTTGAATTTATTCTTAATTCAAGAGCTACATTTAGAAAACGCTTAGTCATTGAGCTAGATCACTATATCTAGGATCTGTAGCCTAGAGAATCTATACGTCACGTGATATCGATATATTGACCAGATAACACTGCTAGCTGGGGAAAGTCCAATTTCGTGCCAATAGACTCAGGTAATACACAACCAAACACAGAGATTTATTATTTGAAAGCGTGTGGCCTTGGTCCAATATACAACAACGTATCCAATTAATTTCCTAAGTTGTTTTTAATTCGGTTAGCTAGATTATCACAATAGAGAGATATACAGTTGTTGATATTGGCGTTTCGATTAGACGTGTACCCCTAAAAGTAATACCAAAGCTCACTTACCAAAACTAATTTAGCAATTGTTTAGCTACAGCTACCAGAAATGTTCTTTATGACAAATGCATCCAGCTTTATATATGCACAAGTAAATATCCGTTCATTTCATTTATATTGTTCTTAATCTATTGTAATACTATTCTCTCTTCTGTGTTATATTATAGAAATGCATTTGGTATAAATATTTCAGGAGCAGGTTTTTCCTAAGTTGGCATAACATCAAACATTTAGGCTACCCAATAATTTTCTATTGTGAATAAAATATGTTTAAACTAAAACAGAAGTCGGGTCCAAATAAAATAAAATACTACTTTCTTTTTATTCAACTATTAAAATAATTCAAACATACTAAATGCTTTTAATGTTTCAAACCAACGGATCATGATCTATTTTATTTCAAAATTGGTCCGCTTTCGAGATTCTTTCACTTATTATACTGTACATAGTTTGTCAGTGTTGATACTACTATAGGCGCTGCAAGTGGAGCGAATTTTATTCATATAGACGCACCCAGTTCTACTGATTTTGGTGATAAGCGTGTAGGGTAAATGTGCATGATTGTTGTCTTTTTTTACGTACCTAACGTTGCCTCACGATTTATTACCCGTGAACCATGCTGAACAACATAATTAAACTCTGAATCAAAACGAAATTTAAGGATACGATCCTTTGTAACGTCGTATTAGATTTTCTATGCTACACAGGGTCGTCGGCCTAAAAAACCTAACTACGACCGTCGGGAGTCGGCATAACGCTCGTAGTACGACGATTTGGTCGCAAGTGTAGCGCCGGCATAAAGATCGACAATAGCAATTGTAAACGGAGCATGAGTGAGAAACATTTGCATGTGTATAGTTGGCATGCAGATACCAACATCCCAATTGAAACTAAGTGCTCACAAGCGATTTTCACTGCTCAACATCTCATTCCAAAATGCTTATTTAAAAAACTACAATTAAAAAAACACCTAGTGGTATAAATATCTTGCAGTTTCCATAGATGGGCATATAAAAAAATAGTTGTTAAAAATGAAAACTCGCATCACATCGACAAAATCTCTCAATTTGACCCCTATACTACCGGTATTGGATACAGGCAACTGCAGTTACCCTAATGCGGTTCTCCCCTGTGATCTATGAAATATCCTTGGATTCATATCTTCAAAACTCTTTTAACGGCTATTTTCATTAGTTCGGCCAAGGGCAGGATATTTCCCTCTTGCACCATCAGCTGACCATGTAATTTCACGACTTGACAAAGCCAGGACACATCTGGACATATAAATTCATCCTTCATTTTGTTCTTGTCACAGATTCATCAGCATTGCTATGCAGAAAAAGTCGCCCATACAAATTACAGGACAAGAAAATTTGAATAAAGACTTTATTCAGAATACAATTCAAAGCAAGCTACGAGCACAATATACATGTCATGTCAAAAATTCTCCTATCACGTACCGATAAAAGCTGCCCAATCCTGGGATGCCTGTGCTTTGGCAGATTGTGATCTATATCTCTTCTTGGTCACAATAAAAATGCAGTAAGTACTCAGTTTGGAAAACACAAAGAGGCATCATACATAATTATAATAATAATGGAGAACCATACTGTCTGTAATAGCAGCACTTTGGAACACACGGTGCCCTGCTGGAAGTGTCAATCACAGTGTGCTTATATAGCATTTATATACTTAGTACAGTTGGGATTTTTGGAGGGTTTTTTTTCTTTGGAGTTTTCTTTTTTTTATATTTTTTTTTCATTTTTCTCCCATTTTTTTCTTTTTATGTATTTTTTTCTTCCTTCCGCACTGCATCCTGCTTCTATCTGCTGCCGGGCGTACTGGACTTTTAAGTCCAAAAATGCCAGATCAATATCGAGGACAAATAATTAAAAATTTTAAATTAAATTTGTGGATTTAGGATGCACATATCAATCTATTTTGATTTGGGTTTTTTTCTTTTTTCTTTTTATATTTTTTTTTGTATTTTTTTTCTTTTTGTATTTTTTTCTTGTTTTTTTTTTTGCTTTTTCTTTTTGCTTTTTATACATTTATTTTTTTTCTTTTGTATTTTTTTCTTTTTTGTGTTTTTTTTTGTATTTTTTTTTTCTTGTACATATATATTTTGTTTCTCCCAGTTTGGGCGGGGGGAATAAGGACTATTACAGACAATACAGCAGTTCTCTGGCATATTAATATAAAATGGCTATTTCAATTGATCATCCAAGATGATTCGTTATGCCCAATATGATTACATACTTGGAAGAGTGATCAATAGCACTAGAATGCACTATATCCTGATTCAATCACACAACTGACAACGGACACACATGAGACGACTTCAGTATCACAGGTAGTGTTTTGCCTGCCAACTGACAGATTCCAATTCAAACAAGAAAAAAAAATTACACCACCAATTAAGTGTAATTAAGGAAAAAATTTGCACTCATTGTTGCTGCATTACAAGAAAGATTCGATTTGACATCAGTCATGAATGGCCTATACATAAACATAATATGTTCATACATTCACAAATAAAAAGACTTGAGGTTAACTTGTATAAAGGCTTAGAACCCCTTTCCCCCCCACCTCCCCCGCCCCCCTCCCTATTCCTTCAGTGTGCCCACATATGCTTCAGGGAATACACCCATGTGACAAGACAATTTGGGAATTCTGAAAGACTCAATACTTCACCAGAAGTACAAAAAATAAACTCTGTGCTATAATTGAAGTAGCAGTGAGCACCACTAAGGACGTTTCGCCTAGCACTGGGGAGGGTGGGTAGGCCGCAGGGTAGTAGGTCTCGGAGCACAAGTAGTTTCATGGTCCATGGAACACAGAGAAGCAGCAACTAACTTGCGTCATTGGCGACTCATCACTCCCCTGCAATAGCATGCTAGCTAACCCGCGTACGTACGTGTGTACGTACATACAACAAGAGATCAATCAATCACATGATAGGACTGGGAAACCATGTAACCACGACAATACAAGGAAACCTGCCGCACCCGCTTTGATTGTCCTGGGAGCGAGCTACAGGAATACTGACCATATCACAAGTCATCAACATTAGCATAAAAACAGGACTATACCAGCAACCAGTGAATAAGACGTAAATCTGTGTAGACCTCCCAGTTGGAGCGTGCATGGGGCAGGCAGGTTTCAAGGTGCAAATATACTAAACAGGTTTGCATTTTATGTGGATTCCCCTCCCAGAATATTGCTGAAGAAAGGATTTGAGTTGTGGTCCTCGGCAGGCCCACCTCCCCACAGGTTTGAGCTCCACATGTTACCGCTGCCACCACCACTACCACCACAACCAGTGCCAGTCCCGCGACCGCCGTTGTGGTAGTTGCCGCCACCACCGCCGCCGCCACCACCACTGTGACTTGGCATGGCACTCCACAACGTGGCACTCTCACTACGCTGGAATTGCCCTGGCTGGGCGGAGCGAATGGGAGTGGGCTGGCCCTGGGGGTGGGACTGGGGCGCAGGGCCCTGGGACCACTGAGGTGGGCCGGACGAGGATGAGGACAGGTTCTGTTGTTGATTCATGAATTGAGCAGCATCCTGAATGGACACAAACTCTGCCAGGATGGTGGTGTTTCCAAGTACGCAGGAGTTGAGGGCTTTCTGAGCTTTGCTGGCCTCCTCCTTAGACCCGTAGCAGACGACGGCCTGGTCGTGACTGGCGTTCCAGCAGAACAGACGCAGTGGGCCGTGCTGCTGGCACAACGTACGCAGTGTCGAGCCGTCAATCTGAAACCAAACAGTCAGCATTCACATAAACAATACTTCAGATAGCACAGCACACTTCAATGCAATGGAAAGTTAACTCTATTCACTCTAGCTCTCTCAGAATGGCATGGCAATCAGACATGCTGCCGTATATATCATGTTTATATTGTCAGGTGTGCATACACAACCACACGTACATTTGATAATCATTTAGTAATTGACAGACTGGGCCATTATTAATGTGTATACTGGTCAGTATTACAATGATTACAATGATGAATAAGTACACTTCCAACACCAGTAGTTAAAGACTAAGACTACAAAGTATACAGAATATTACACCACAGCAACCAGCTCACACTATTGCAGCTCAAGATATAGCAGAAAGACGAAAGAAAACCCCAGTGAATCTCCGGGCAGAAGGGTCAGGCCAACAGTTGGTATTAATAGTATTATAGGATGGAGACAAGAACATGCAATAGCGTGAGATGGTTGAAGATGACCTAAGCATACAAAATTCAAACCTATTCTGAGAGACATTTGCAGAATAGATTTGAATGTTATACTTTTTCCAAGACATTGCTGCAACTAATGTTTTCATGATGGGCACTGTCCTAAGTTCACTCGGCCAACGTTAAAACAACGAGGTTTTATTAACATTGCTGATAATGAATGAGAACGATATTCTTAATTTGCCACACTGCAGATAGAAGAAACTACGACTATAGGAGTTGACACATCAAGTGCTTCTGCTACTACCTGTGGAGTGAGGTTCCTGAGGATCAGCCAAGTGGAGATATTGGGGCTGCGCCCATCCCAACCGGGAGTGCTCACTGGAAGACAAAGATGAAAAGACGTCCAATCACCATGGCCAGTCAACTTTCCCCCAATCATTGCTTACAGCGTACATACTCAATAGCTCTGGCAACTAAAAGAAAATCATTTACCAGAAGTTGTTTTCAGTGACCTGTTTGAACGCCCGCTACTGAGAAGCAGTGCCAGAGATACTAGTGTGGTATAGCAAGCAATGTGGACTGCTGAAGCTCTAACACTGCCAATGAGAAGACCACCCCATCCAGGTGCCACCTGGTGGTAGTGCAACACTTGGCAAAGCAGAGTGTGTCTTTTTTAACCAGACACAAGGCTGGTTAGTTTGTGTGCAACTTGTCGACAACAATAAATCTACAGCCTCAAAAAACAAAGTGCACAAAACAGGGATTATTTTGCGCATGCACAAACTTGCCAAAGAAAATGACTCTCGTTCCATGGTATTATATCTGCTATATCAGTGCAATGCTCTGGATTACCACCAAGTTTTAACAACTTGACCAGACTATGTTTATTTGTTGTAAAAGTGTACACAAATTAGTTGTGGTCCTGTTCATCTCTGCAAATACAGTTTTAACTGTAGCATATACTTTCTTGAAGACCGAAGACACAAAAGTGTGAATTGACGAGAACTTGAGTAAGCCAAAAGTTACAAAAAACGATAACAAAACAATTTGTAATAATATCATGATGTAGACTAAATGATTGTGTTCGTTCTGTGCTGCTATCTTGCACTGTATTTATTGTATGCTTTTCCATGTTTAAGGTGAAAACTTTGCCCCTACAATCAGGAAGGCACTAGCTGCAGACATAGGGAAATAAAGTGTTAAATATCGAAGAAAGATTTAAGCTCACCTAATGAACCAACTTTAAGGCATTGACAGAGTAAACATTAACATATTCAAAACTATTTGGATCACTTTGGATTGATGACAATATAACAATGTGTCATCTTAAATAATTTTATCATCAATGAAATACGTTAAATTAAAATGTTGCATAGTACAAGTCCTGATTGTTCACCAGCTATGACTTGTGGAAACTAAATTTGGTACATAAAAAAGGTTTTTACACACAAATTTACTAAAAATGTTTAAGATAATACCAGCTCTGGCAATGCCATCAAGTGATGTTATTACAAATCTACATATGAACTGAGGATACCAATATTAACTTAAATGTGAATACACCAAAAATAAAAAAAGAGGACCTGTTAGTTCATAGAGCAAAGCCTATTACCAATAGATGGGCGTCACCTACCTGGTGTGAAAGCAGAGTTATCTGTCCTTCCTGCCCAGGAGTGCTGGCGGTTGATGCCTCCAGACCACTGTCCGGGCTCGTTTCCTGGCATCAGGCCTGGAGGTGGGCGGTTCTTGCCTGGCATGTTCCACATGTCCCCGGGCATGTTTGTGTCGTTGGCTGACCAGGGCTTGGATGAAGTGGTGGACGACATCTGGCCGCCCTTCAGGCTCCACGTGGTGTTGGAGTCGGACGCTACTGGGCTTGTCTTGATGCTGGTGGCCAGATTGTTCAGATAGTCGTCTTTGACGACGTTGACACTGAGAGACTTAGAAATACTTCCAGGGGTGATATGTGGGTCGTCCTCCATGTTCTTCGACAGACCCTGCCAGGGTTTTCCCGGAACAAACTCCGGGATGACGTCGGTCATACTGATTGTGGATGTGGTGGCAAGTGGCTGAGATTCCTTCATGGAGTCGACCAGAGAGGTGGTGCCGCTAGCACTGGTAGATGGCCAATTCTGAGACAAGGAGGTGGATACTTGTGTAGACCAAGTAGTATCACCACTGATATTGAGGCCACTGAGATCAGAGAAGAGACCCCCCATGTTGGGGGTACTTTGTGACTGATGAAGAGGTTTACTTCCCACTGCCTTATTAAGATTCTCCCCGGTTTCACCAGCAGTTTCTTTGTCTGGACTTTGGCGCTTCCACTGGTTTAACCGAGACATTTGTTGAGGTGGATTAATGGCAAGTTTCTCCAGCTCGTTCTGGATGGGCATCATGCTCTCCATGTTCTCTGCCACGTGCTGCGGTGTGCTTCCGGTCTGGACCACGGGTCCACCTGTGTTCTTGAGCAGCATCGTCTGAGCCTGGGACAGCTGTTTCTGCAGCGCCAGGATCTGCTGCTTGATGTTGTTGATCATTGTGGCCAGGTTCTCCACCTGTTGTCGCTGCAGCACGTTCATCATCTTGTTCTGCTGCAGGATCTGCTGCTTGGTGACCAGCTGCTGCAGCATGGTCTGTAGGTGGAGGAGGCTCTGCAGCAGCACCAGGACATTGTGAGGCAGGTGCTGATTCAGCAGCAGCTGGTGAGAGATGAGACCAGACTGCACAGCCATTCGCAGCTGCTGCAGTATTTGCTGCTGGGCCATCTGCTGTTGTTGCTGCTGCTGCTGCTGCATGACCTGCTGAGTGTTGGGCATCTGTCCGAGGGGCATCTGTCCTTGGGTCGGACTCATCGAGTTCATAGGCTGGTTCGGGGGCTGTTGTTGACGCTTATGCTGAATGAGTTTATTTTGCAATGACTGTTGAGTAATACTGGGGTTGTTTGGATTCAGACTAGATGGAGGCAGACTTTGGCCAGATTTGGGCCGGTCATACATGGTCATAAATGTCGGATTTGGTACTTGAGCATTTGGAAAGTGAGTATTTTGCACACCAATATTAGGCACATGTGGATTGCTCTCGCACTGAGTATCTGATATGTCATCAATTAACATGGTATTGTCGCTTGGCATCATATTGCCGGGCATTCTCTGCTTTGCACCATTGGACACAAATACATCCATGTCAGTATCCTTCTTGTTGGTGCTAGAGATAGCCATGAGGTCAACTGAAACAGGCAGAAATGGGAGTTCACTAATGATACTGGACTGGGAAGCAATTGATAGATTGCTAAAAAAAACACTTTTATGAATAATATACTCATAATACTGCATAGGTAATACAATAGTCTCAATGCAGATCTAAGAAATGTTTGGTCAATTACTAGGTGGCAATTGACTATTTTTCAGATGGCTTATTGCTCATATGGTGGCTGCCAGAATACCAGAAGGACCTATTAGAGCATGTGTGTGTTGTATTAAACATAGGAGCAGTAAGTGTCCAATCTTAACATGGGTACAAGTTTAGGGTAATTTCCAATATACAAAACATGAGGACAATGTATGGCAAGATATCTTAATAAGACTTACCTAGGGCACTTTCAACATTCATGTTATTGCTAATCAGGGCATTCTGAGCCTCTTCTTTCTGCAAAGAAATAAAAAGTAGTGGCAAATTAGCATTGGATTAACATTATTATCAATCTCACAAGCAATTATTTAATCTTTGAAAGTCCTATGAGTAATGACCTACATAGCGAGGGAACAAAACTTGAGTGATTGGTCGAGAATCATCAGTTTATTCTGGCACATTTTGGGAAAGTTAGATTTACTAATGTAGTTGTACAATAAGGGGTACCACTATCGCTAAAGGTGACAATCATGTGGTATTTACCTTGAAGCCCATATCCATGAGTTGATGTAGTAGTTTGCTTCTCATCTGAGGAGGGTGGTTGGTGCCCATTGCGAACTTGTTGACACCGGGCTGAAATAGCAAACACATTATCGTCAAATTCAATCAATAAATGTGAAATCAGGACATCGATAATTGTAAACCCATTTAGAAATGTTAATGAGAAAATATTCAATTGCTTTGATTTTGAAATAAAGCTAGCAATGTGCTTGAAAAGCCATTAAATGGCAACAAAAGTACATTAACTTGTGTTAGATCATGCAAACAAGTAAAGGTAACATGTTAGCCTGATGTGTAAGACACAGTACATTGTGCAATGTTGCAAGCTTGGTGGTGTTCCCAGTGGAAACAGGGCAAACAAACTGGCATCTGATTCGCCCAACAAACTGGTGTGAGAGTAAAACGCCAACGCAAAACTTAGTCCACTTGAATATCTAGAATTTTAACATTTAATTAAACTATGAAAATTTATTTACAAGGCACATTATGTAAATTGTTGTTATTTTTGGTGCAATGTTGGTTCAAGTATTCTATGAATGATAAATTAAAAACTACAAACAGATGCTGAAGTAAACTACATGTACAAGCGGTAGCGTCTAACTGCTGGCATAGGGTGAGCTGTGCCTAGGGTGTAGGGAGGACGGACGGACGATGGACGGACGGACGGACAGCCGGAGCCGGAGGTGGACACACGGCAAAGCTAGAGTGAACTGGAAGAGTGGTGCCGCTGGTAGTGACTGGCCCTGTCTCACGTCCCGTCAGCGAGCAGAGTGTAATACCTTCACCAGAGTCTTTTTGCTTTTCCAGCCCGGGGCACTGCTCCAAGAACTATGTTCCTGTGTTATGTCATTCCAATATCCCACCTCTGTATCACCTCCCCACACATTCCCTTCGCTCGAAATGTTCGCGACTTGGTCCAGCGGCCAGCCTGGCTGCAAGAATCACCATCAATGATGTGTACACAAGTGTGGGCCGCATTCCATGGATCAGGGCGGGGCAGCGGGAAGGGAGGGGGATAAGGGAAGGGGGTGGGGTCGAGAAAAGACAGAATGGATTAGCACTCTGCAATGGATATTTCATAGATCAATATTGCCAATCTCCTGACCATGTGCACAGGATGTCAAGATATTCATGATTCTGGCAGACACAGGTATACGCAGAAGGAATTTCTTCCCACGATCAATAGAATATTGCCGATCGTAATAGAACATGACCACAATGCACAACTTCACCAAAGTCAGAACATCAAACTGAAGAATGGAGGGAAGGTAGAATGAGCAAGACAGACGTTTACAAGTCCATATGATTCTAGATTTATAGATACCTTGTTTTTCTGAAGGTCACAACAAAATATTGTTACAGACAAGGAGCATAATAGTAAAGTTTATCTCAAACAAAATGGCTACCAGAACAGCCATTAAAAGCCATAATTAATTTATGCATTTTTAACAATTACCTTTACTCTTTAAAAATTCATTTTACCATGAATTATTCAGAAATATATGATGATTATGAAAACTGTATAATGAAAAACGTTGATGAAATAATAGAAAGAAAATGACATACCAACATTAACTAAAATGCAACTAAATAAGCATGCAGATGGAACAGATGAAGAACAGAAGAAAAGCCACTGACAATCTGTGCACATGATCTAATAATGGGAACTTTTGTTTCCAAAATTCATCAGGGTTCGAATTTAATACGCAACACCACACCAATTGTCCAAAATTTAATAACTGCATTTGGGTAATCGCCTCAACGTCCAGTCAGAGCAAATTTATTCCAGCTGTTGTAACCAGTTCAACCAACCTGTAGTTTGTAACCTATTCAACCAACCAATAGAATAGTTTGTAACCTGTTCAACCAACACATAGTTTGTAACCTGTTCAACCACCGAACCTGTAGTTTGTAACCTGTTCAACCAACCTATAGTTTGAAACTTGTGCTAGTCTAACCAATAGTTTGTAATGTGTGCTAGTCTAACCAATAGTTTGTAAGCTGTACAACCAAGCAATAGTTTTATCACTAAGACAGCTGGAGGTGGTGGTCAGGGATTCACTCACCTGTCCTTTCATAGTCAGACTCGTATCACCACGTTTTCAACTGTCACATTCTAGTTGTTGTTGATTTGGGGTTTAAAGTCTCTTTCTAGAATCTTTCACTAATATCATGACTTGGTCACATTCTAATAGGCGTTATCAATAAAAACAACACAACAGTGGAGGCTTTCCTGAATATGTAAAGTGACATCCTATTTCATAACATCCACACACTGCAGATGGCATAATTGTACTGGGATAATAAATAATAGGTGTTTTGGGGTTGCTTGTAGTATTGAGAATTGAATTCGAACCCTGTGTACCAGATATTGCTAAGTTATCTGCAGAGTGGCCTAGCACGAGGACATGCACACATCTGTAGTTAGGAGGGCAGTCGGGCTGTGCTGGAGACCCATGCCGTGACAAGACTACACTGGAGGTATGACAGGTATGACGAGCTATGACGGATCAATCGGAAAGCAGCTACAACACCGGCCACAAAGCACTGGTGTTGGCAAGCACTGTAGCAACACCCTCAACACTAGCGGTACAAGGGTGAGACACAAACACGTTGCCAACCTTTCTCATGTTCCAGTTGGGGTCACCACCATTGGGTCCACCAGGGTCACTGCCCCAGCTGGAGGTAGATAGGCATTTGGGTTTTGCACCAGGGGTCGGGTTCCACTGCGCCCCAGGGTCCCCCCAGCTGCTGGCTTGGGCCTGCAACATACAGCAAGATACTGGATTAATACAGTTTCTGCGCTGGTGCAACATTGTGCTTTACATGGTGCTGCTGGGTGCCGATTGAATCGCCAGTTTATCCTACATTAGATGCATAGCATACACATGCCATATTTGTGCAATGTCAATCAATCCTTGAAGGGTTGAAACGATTCACTGCACCTACCAAGATAACAATATCGGTTAGTTTAATGCTAGCATTACCCCCTATACTAGAGCAGACCACTAAGGGAAGAGTGCCATTATCAAAACTGCAGACATAGGGGGCTGAATGACAAGTTCAAACAATATTACAAAACGGAGAACAGTAACATTGCACATACCTGTCCAACCGCATTGGCTGCCCAGATACTGGTTCCATCGTCCACATTAGCACTTGAAAAGCCAGCATCTCCCCACCCTTGTGCTTTTGGAGGTGGTCCCGGAGCAGCCCCACCTTGAGGTGTGCCACCAGGAGGGATGCCACCAGGAGGGATGCCACCAGGAGGGATGCCGCCGGGAGGGATGCCGCCGGGAGGGATGCCACCGGGAGGGATGCCACCGGGAGGGATGCCACCGGGAGGGATGCCACTACCGGGAGGCATGCCACTACCGGGAGGCATGCCACTACCAGGAGGGATGCCGCCAGGAGGGGCACCACTTGGAGGGACACCACCAGGAGGGGCGGGCATCGATGAGGGAGCTCCTCCCTTCCACTGCTCCTCTGGGGGCTTGGGCCGCTGTGCTACGGGAGTGGGTGGCATGGATGGGATCGCTGGAGTGCTGGGAGTCACAGGAGTTGCTGGTGTGCTGGGCTGGCTGCTCCAGGCTTGGGGTCGAGACTCGCCCCAGAAACCTGTACCGTTGTCTACACCACGACGGCGAGCAGCCGAGTCCTCCCAGCCAGACGTCTCTCTTGGCTCTCTTGGCCCGTCCCCACCCCACTGCGACGATCCGGATCCACGGTCGCGGTCTTGAGTGGGCTGGCCCCAGGACCCGGTCTCTGTCTTGCCTCCCCACATGCCTGAGTGCTGGTCCTGGTTACCACCCCAGGTTCCAATGGTCTTGTCTGTGCCGCTGCCATTACCATTTCCACCTCCAGTACTGCCCATGTGAGCGCTGCCTACATTGCCGCCTACATTGCCGCCCACATTGCCACCACCAACGTTACCACCAATGTTACCACCAACGTTACCGCCCATGTTACCACCCATGTTACCGCTGAGGTTGGCGCCGCTGTTTCCACCGCCATTGCCACCATTGCCCCCACTATTGCCTCCCCACTGGGCTTCAACTGGTCTGCCTGGCGGTCCATTCCAAGTGTTGGAATCATTCTCATTCCACTGATTTCCGCCACCTGATGCACCATTGGGATTCCATCCGGAACCCATTCCGCCATTCCCTCCGCCTCCGCCTCCACCTCCACCTCCGCCTCCGCCTCCTCCAGAATGATTCTCTCGAACAGATTCCCAGATTGCTGTTCCATTGGTATTCTGCCAGACATTGGAAGCACCACTGCCACTATCTGTGGAAAACTTGCGCTTGGACTTTGGCGATTCTGTAACATCCCATGCAGTGTCCTGTTTGACAGGATTTGCACCCCATCCATCATGATTTTCGATTGCCATGCGGATGAAGTCGTCCTTCACGTGGACAATTTGCGCAGCTCCTTCTGGAGCAGATGGGTTACCTCCCCCTGAATTGCTGCTGTTGCTGCTGCCAGTGTTCAAGCCCTTGCCTGCAGCCTGTGCCCACGAGATGAGCTCTGTATTATTGCCTGATCCCTGACTATTGGCTGCACCATTAGGGTTGTCTCCCCACTGTGACTTAGAATGATTGTCCCACTGGGTGCTGCTCGGGGTAGCGGGCGGATCTCCCCAGCCCGAGGTGGAGAAGCTGGACTTGGATGCCGCTTCAGGCGTGCCCCACACACTGGACCCGGAGTTGTCAGGACCACCGCTGCCACTGCCACCACCACCACCACCACCACCATTATTGCCACTCGGATCCTTGGCACTGGTCCATCCCGACTCTGACTTAGCAAAGCCTGACATGCCACCAAACATGGCCCCTCCACCGCTACCACCCGGCCATGTAGTTTGATTATTCAAAGGCCCTGCGGACTGATTTCCACTGGCGGGTTGGCCAGCAATTTGAGCACCACTACTGCTTAGCATAGACCCATGCATACTGTTGCCATTTGAGGTTTGCATTTGCATGGAATTCTGTGGTCGAGGACTCCCTTGCCCCGGGGCCCCCACGCCCCACCCTGGACGTGAAGTGGGCGGGGTTGACGAGTTCATCGAGTTGGATAGAGTATCACTACCAGCAACACTGGTACCAATTTGCATATTATTATGTCCTTGGTTCAGAGAAAGACTTGGATGCGGATTAGACGAGCCCCAACTCATGGGGTTGATATTGGCAGCAGAGGATATGGGGGGCTCACTGATCCCCCAGGGGTTTGATTCTTGTCCACCAACAGTAGAGCTAGCTCCCCACGGGTTGGAAGCACTTTGACTCTGCATGGCACTTAGTCCCTGGTTGGCCTCCTGATTGGGACCCAGGCTACTTGAGCTAGATATCACAGAACCCGACTTTACCGAGGCAGAGTCATCACCTGCGTCAGCGCCGGCAGCTGCACAGTTACCGATGGACGGCCACGCTTCTTTGTCAGAGGAATCCACAATAACACTGTTCACACTTGAGCTTTGGCTGCGCCACTCACCGTCAGGATTGTGCCACGTGCCTATGTTCTGACCTCTGTCGTTGCCAGCTGGACCTGCAACAAAATACACTTGTGTAACCAACAGAGCAGACTACAAGCTACAAGCTTAGATACTGTTCTCACTGGCGGCCTCCAGTACAATGTGACTAATTCCCTTGTCAAAGAACACTGACTGCCCGTTGACAAACAAACAACAAAAGCATTAATAATGTCTTGGTTTGCTTCTGAAAATACCAAGCCTATTTTTAGGGGCGACTATCGAGGCCAATTCTACTATTGCAATAGTAATAAAAAAATCAATAACAAATTTAAGAATTTCTTAAAATAGTATGAAAAAGTGGCCTCCTTTTTTTTAGAAGACAATATTCAAATCTTAATTTTAGAAAGCAGGCCCCCATTCCACAGGACAATCGCAGCACTACGTGAATGTTAACTCCACGATAAGGTACAAGAGTTACAGCTCTCGTAGCACTATTGACTGTTCTATGGAACAGGCTCCAGAGATTGAATTATGGCCTTGCTTAACAGCGATCCGAAACTCCATATTCACTCACTCACAGTCACAGCGTAACCGATATATCTTGCCTATACATTATATATTTGTAAGTGTTTTAACCGTTAACCTCGGACTTGTCCAAGCTTAACCTAATTCAATCTACAAGAACCTTGAACAGAAAGATTCCACAGTAGACATGTCTGCCAACATTGAAACCAGTCAAAACCATGCAATTTAAAGATATAAATATGATTCCTGGTAACCAATGATCATGTACCATAGTACAAAGTATTACCAGTACATCTTAATAACAATCTGCAAATTTAATTCCATTGTTCTACAATAACAAAAACTATGAATAATATATTGAAATATTTCTTAAATGCCACACCCAGTTTCCTAATAGAGCAAGATTACTTTGATATCACAGTTTTCAGCTATTTCACTACATGCAATAAACAAATACAAACACCCATAGTTATATCTGCAACTCAGGCGTGTTCATATAATCTATTTAAAATGTAATATGCTTGACTTTACCAAATGAACAGGTAAGTGTGAAAATCATCAGAAAACTGAAAGAATACAAACTGAAGTTAGCTGAAATGAATCTTTAGGTGCATTATATTTACCTTCTTGCATTTCTTTGTGACCAGGTCAGAAGGTCAAAGTTTGTGCGAGGAATACTTCGTTGATATGGAATAATGAAAAGCTTGTAGCAAGCAAAAGTTGATTCTTCACTATTAAAGAATGGCAAATTTGTTCACTCTGGAAATTAAAAAAAAAGAAGATTATATTTACATTAAAAAAAACATACCAAGACTAAATAAATCACATAATATTCAGCTCAATGCATTTTAAGGCTGCATTTTAAATATTAAAACAAATATCTTCACATGATATTTGGTCAAGTGGCAGTAAGTGAGTGAATATAGTTTAACGTTGCTGCAGGAATCTTTGACCCATCTGCGATGATTGAAGTGGCAGGAATATCACAATGTTGTACTTTTTCTTTGTGGGACATTGTCAGCATTTTAATTTTGGTCAAAGGACAACAATTTCACAAACATATACGTTATGAAAAACAATTAATTTGGGGTATGGTAGCTTAATTATAATAGCGAGTGCAAGTCTTGTCTAATGTTATTTCCGGTGACAGGTGAAATACGTCATGATTGTGGCAGTGGATTATTTGTGACGTGACAGTGGATTTTTGCGCATTATGAAACTTTCAGGCAATACTACATCATGAAAATTTCAGACTAACATACATAACGACCAACTGTTGTTACATTTTGCAGGTGAGCGAATCAGAGTTGTTGTTTTACGTTCGAGCACAAATAAACTTCAATGAAATTCATGTAATTAAATAGCAAACAATGAAATTCATGTAATTAAATAGCAAACCAAACATTGAAATGAAATTGACTTATTATTGAAAAGACAAAGTTAAGCTATACTGACCAGCTATAGTGCATTCCCTCTCGTTTGGAAGGAATAAGTAACTCCCATTTCCTGTTGGAAGAAAAATTGTAAAGATATAAAATAATGGCAAAAACACTCTACTCTGAACATCCTCAAGTCACTTTGCCATGGTACATAACCTTTCCAACATGAATGCTAGTTTTCCATTGTGGACTATCTTCATGACATCACATATAATGCCAATAATGCCAATAGTTGGTAGATTATATACTTTTCATAATGAACAACTAATAATCAAAAATACAATATATTTGTACTGTATACGACAAGTTAATAATAATAAATCTTTTAAATGCAGAATTCTACATAACATCTGTTAAATATTTTTGAGAATAGTATTTTAAAGAGGGGCAAAGTGGAAAAAATATAATATAGATAAAAAGGCTTGATTGGCAAGTGCCGATGTACTTCTTCATACATCATGTCCTAGTGACTATCCGAGGCTTCGGAAGTAGGAAGTCGTCCGAGGAGGTTGAATGATCAGATTGTATTAGTGGTGGGGTTATTTAACTATCGGAAACATGATGACTAAATTAACCAAAGTCAATGCAGAATAGATTACCAGATAAGAGTTGAAGAAAGAAAAACCTTTAAACATACCTGAGAGTTAGGCACTTTTTGACTGAAATTGTGGTAGATTGAGAATGCTTCGTTAAGACTTGCCCTCACTTTGGAATGCGATCTGAAAGAAACAGCAACAAAAAATACAACCATGAAATATTTGAAAAGCATGTCCATTAGTTCAATCTAAAAAACATAGCATTAATTGCCCACCTAATTTTACCAAGACACACAAGGTACAAATCTCATGGACATATTCTAACAAGTATTTAATGGCATGAAACAATAGTGGAAACTAAGTGGACATAAGCTAATGTTGGTATGAATTGTACTTGCATACAATTGCATTGAAATATTTGCAGCAATAGAAACCAAGGATAAAACTTACTAGTCCAAATAGTGATACAAATAATAAATGTCTACTAGTACTTATAATACCTTTAGCATTGGGAGAAATGGCCTTGGCGAATAATAATTTTGATCCCTGCTTTGAAACATGGTAATCCTTGTGGAAATGATCATCACATATACTAGATAATGAATCTGAACAACATATCTTCTTTTATTTTGTGGGTACTCACCTTACAACACAACCTTAAAGCAAGGTTTAATTTGCATTGTTCGGAACTAGACAAAAATCTGTAAGAAAAAGATAGGTTCTGATAATTATGGTAAAATCTGAAGTTTGCACAAAGCACGAACATAACCAATTGGTCAAATGTAACTAAACAGAGCATGTGTACATTTTAACAATTATTGTATGTTGAGTGTTGACTGGGCTGGTGTTTGTGAAGATATTAAGCTAATTGTACACAGTTGATAGTGATACATCCAAGACACATGGCTGGAGATACACCCAAGGCAAGTGGCTGGAGATACACCTGACACGTGGCTGGAGATACACCAAAGACACGTGGCTGGAGATACACCAAAGACACGTGGCTGGAGATACACCAAAGACACGTGGCTGGAGATACACCAAAGA
>JAUTBZ010016899.1:0-19986 GCA_032361785.1 Lepetodrilus galriftensis
GACAGTGTCATTCTGATCCTATTTGCTAACTGGGGAGCTACTGCACAGGACTATGCATATACATAATCACGGGTTGGATTTTGACCATGAACCATGAACCAATTGAATTAAGAATACCAATTGAATAGTCACGTTTAACAGATGTGAATCTGTTGTATGTAACACACTGTGTGGTTGATATATCTACATACTATGGTAGTATGCAGGCAGCAGTGCCCTACTATTAAGGTCTAAGTATATATGTAGCGCTAAACAATGGCTAGACGCCAGTTAACGCAAGAAAACAAATCGTAAACAACGTTAAGGTAATGTGAATTCGTGTAACATTTCAACTGCGAAATAGACCACCCTTATTGTCTGTATACATCTAAGTAGTGTATGCCTCTATATGCCCCTATACCCTCAGCGACGTTAAACTCCATATTCACTCACTCACCCCTATATGTACGTAGAGCTTGCATTCTCCGAAAGGATTGGATACTATACATTTAGTAAGTCTTTACTACGGATAGAAAGGTTAATATGGATAAATAGGGACGGAATGTGCGTGCCCCGTCTCTTCAACTGTCATATAAGTACGTAGTATATGTATACATTATTAATGTTTTTAGTAATTCTGTATCATTGCATTACTGTCGCTGTAATCTGAGTGAATGGTGGAGATTTAGCCATATGATAGTATCATCTCGTTCACTGAAAACATGGTATACGATCAAGATTCGTCGAAATCCCGTCGAAAAAGCTAAATGCATTCTAGGTTTGAGGTTGATTCAAATTTCGTCGAAAAATGCACATGTAGTAGATCAATAAGCCGTAAAGAACTGTATGATTTTCTACTAAATCACGTTGAAAATCCAAGCTTTATTTGATTTAGATTTTTTCGTATTGACTGAAATATAACAAGAGGAAATACGATATCTGTGAAGAAACTGGTCCACATTCCCTGCCCTTGTCATTAAACAGGACAATGATTCATGAGGGTGTTCTCATCCATAATGAAATGACATTTACAAAATGACAAGACCCCATGATTGCAAGGTAAACGCTCATCCATAGCCGGGTTAAAGGATGAAGGACAAGTCGATATTTTCCCACACAGACTAAGCATTCAAGACATGCGGATATATCCCTACAGGCTTAACATCCCTCGTAACAATGATACCGTGTTTCGTCATTGAATTTCCTTTGTACGCCACGAGCGAAACTAACGATGTTAGCTTCGACAAAGTTTAGAAAATTGGGCCATTTGAAAAGCTCGAGATGTCTTTTTGAGTATGGAATTCACGTTATTTAAGTAAATCGCAAGGTAGAATAGCCTCAAGCATATAACCAATCATTGAAAAAATGTACTGCAATTCAGATTGTACAGGGACATGACATTCAACGCGGGTTTGGTCATAAATTGATTTTACTTCTATTACCTAGTGAGATCTGACTCTAACCGACTTGAAAAATGTTCCAATGTGTCTTTTACAGCTGAAATCGTGTCTATCGCAATCCATCTATTAGCAACGAATTACGTAGCAGGCAGATAGTCATTCAGACGATATCTTACAGAATTAGATAACACCAGTTTCCGCTACGTCCTAGAAGAAGAATTGATTGTGACAGTCAAATGTGAAATCTTAAAAATGCATTGTTATTATGCATTGTTACTAAGTACAGACGCAGATATGATAAACGTCCCCCTGCGGAGTATGTCTGAATATGTTCCTTTAACTGTGAAAGCTGGTCCGATGATGGAGTGTTAAGGTATGGCATCATCCAATACACTAATCCATCTTCCCAGTTCATTTGATTTAAGAGTGCTAGGAATTAATCACGTCTTCGGTGGACACTGTGTCTGAGTACATTGATGCCCATGTATTGGTACAATGCCGAAAGTAATCTTGTCGATGTTATGTGTGTGTGTGTGTGTGTGTGTGTGTGTGTGTGTGTGTGTGTGTGTGTGTGTGTGTGTGTGATATGCTTAGATTCACGAATACGATGACCCCAAACAACGCACCCATACCACCCACAGACACATCCTTTATGCACCCAGAAATACCCTCATAACGATGCGTATTCACATCTACACATATATGAGATTAGAGAGAGAGAGAGAGGGAGAGAGAGCGAGCGAGCGAGAGAGAGAGAGAAAGAGAGAGAGAGAGAGATAGAGAGAGAGAGAGAACAGCAAATAAATACATTTAAAATCAATTTACCTAACGCCACCATTTTTTTGTCACGATCCTCTAAACATTTTCTCATTCGTGCTGTCGCACTTGCTGAGCTCACTGTAAATTGTAAGTCTGATTTAATATCACATGTTGGAGTGGAATATTGCATTGACATTGAGGAAGCAGCTCTCGGCTATGTGTAAATGGAAGCAGTAAACTTGTTCTTTCGTGCATTGCGTATATATAGACCACACTGTGCACACGTACATGATTGTAGACTGTATCGAACTCGCCTAGTCCTTAGATGAGGTTGTGCTTGGCGAGGAACAGACAAAACGTCCTGTTTCCCCAATAACGAAAGTTCCGCGTGATGCCAACTAAACTGATCACTGTATTACTGGAAGCGTATAGCCTCACGGGCGAGAGTTACAGTAGGGAACTGGGTGATACTGAGAACGGTGTTGATGTAGTGGGCGGGTTAGTGTTTTGTCATGGTGAGAAAACTGCATCAAGTGGACTTTAGTCTCATGGCACGGCTTATGGTTAGATTGCATGGAGGGACGTCTTGTGGTAGAGGACAGACATTCTGCGAACTGCTCAATGACGATGAGTTGCATAGATTGATATTTTGACGTCATCATCCACGTTACGTGTATTGCACCATCACTGGTAATATTACGGATGCAATATTAAACATATTTCCGGTAAGGTTAAGCAAATGTTTCCTGTGAATTACACTCCTCTTAACGTCAGGAAATGCATAACTTGTTAAATCAATATTCTCCAGTTTCCTTCATTAAACAAGATACATAATTTCAAATCAATTCATGGCATTGGATATGAACGTTCATTGTTGTAGATTATATCTGTAGACATTAACGCCAGAATAGGAAACAAAACACACATCACGGTCATATTAACATCATAATTGGAAAAGCACAATGCGTTTACGCCTCGGAGCTCTTTATGATATAACTACTGCTCTCCACTATGCGACACGCCTTATGAATGGGGTCCGAGTTACCATTTACAATTACAGTCGGGCGTATTTTGTTATTGATGTGTTGGCGAACAAAAGCTCAATAGGCTTCAATAGCTGCGTGAGAAATTTCGAAAGGAACTCACGGAAAACTTGCGTCGGTAATAACGTACTATTGATTTGCAAGGACACGTGGGACTCGAAGCAACAGGCTTTTGTAAATATTATGTTATGGGGAATATTTATGGGGTGCATTCACAAAGAAATGCCGAGATATATTATCTGGGATGAAAGATAAGCTTTTTGCAAGAGCATTGACGGTTTTTGTGTCGAGACAATTTTTTGTTACGAAGCAAGTGGAATGAACTCTCGCCGTATAACCGAGTCACGATCGGAATTAGTTAACCTCGCCATAGGTTTATCGACGTACTTCCGTTAGGAGCGAGATCTTAACATACGCTGGTGGTAAACCGCGCAGAAGAACTGACATATCAAGACCGTCTTTGTGGATTGGCATGTCCTCCACGGATACAATGGCCACAGTCTCAAGTTTGAGCTATGTATTTGAACGGGACGGTTTTCTCTTGCAAAGATTTCACCGACACCCTATCGATTTCTGTTTCCAGCATGTCCCACATATCATCTACAGGCTGTTTACGTCGAGGTATTCGCTCAGAGGAAGTACGCGTTCACTTTACTAAAAGTAATATTATGACATAGTTAAACATGGTATTGGAGATAATAATTTGGAAATGAAACCAGATTAACTGATAAGAAACACAAATTACAAAAATACATGCATTAAAGACATAATTCCAAAGTACACCTACTCGATATTGTGTAGACGTTTTATTTTAATTTAGTAATTTATCTGGTGTAGTAAAACCCTCCATGATCCCTAAAAAATTGATAATTCAATTTCGCTGACATTTAATAATAATTATATAACTTACTTATATATATTTTAAAAGCCTAGTGACAGTATGAGTTATTTGAAAAAGAAACAGGTTGTAAGTAATTGATTATTATTTTTTTATAGCAGATGTCACTAACCGACTGGTGTATATTTCCTATGTTAATGTTAATGCAATAATGCCATCCGAATTGAGCAGTACAAACTGCCACACACAGTAGTCGTAAGTCTACCCGAGGCCGTCACACCATTATTTGCACTTCTTACTTATTTTCCAATTTTCCAATTATATAGTGTGCTGGTAAAGAATGTCTGCGTCTTTCAGACACACCGACTGGTTTCTATTCCCAATGCTATCTGGTTATAGATTATTTACCATCACCCGGCAGAAGAAGTCAATACCATACCCTTCTTGACATGGCGCTCCCGAACACTTCCCAGGCGCTACCAGACACCCCAGAAAGCCATTCCTTCCTTTGATATTCCCCACCCCCTAGGGGAAAACTCCCTTCCTTTCTTAGGAGAACACTTACGATCCTTTGACCCATTCGGATAGCTCGCAGAGGTGCTTCAGATCTCCGAGACTGAGAACTTGCCGGCTAGGGTACCACTTGTCAACGTCCTGTTTGGAAATTCTTGGCACATGCGAGAGTCAGACCAAGTCTGGGTCCTAATACCATAAGCAAAACGTTATATTTGCTGCGAGAATATCGATGCATATACATAAGAGAAGTAGGGTGATATTCCTTTCACGAGTGACGGTCTCGCTAGAAGGCTTGGAGCGATAGAGACCTATAGCCCGTTAGACCACTGAGAAGATTTGGTCTGGAAATTGATCGCGTACTGGCAATTCCGTCCACGATATCAGTCGGCAGTAGGACTTGAGTTGTATGTTACGTAACACCAGTCGTGTGCGTCATAGCTATAGAAAATGACGGCCATACATCAACGCTACATGCAATGATGCACTCCCCTGCTTGACCGTTATTCATATATTCTGATATTTATTAATATTATTAATAGATTACCAAGTGTGTGATTAAGTGCATGTAATGAATGGTTCCCATGCATGTTGTTCGCTTATGGGGTGTTCCCAAGTGTATGGTTGCTTTACGAGTGGTACCTATATGTGCGGCCGGATTGCAATTGTGTGCGGTCCCCATGTGTTGCTGACTTGTGTGTGGTGCAAATGTGTGGTGTAATGTGTGTGTGATTCCCCATGTATGCTCCATATACAGGTGTGATTCCATTGTTTGTGGTTCTCATGTGTATTGTCCAACGAGTGGTTCCAGAATATGGCTCCCGTGTATGGTTCCCTCGTACGTGTCCACTGTATTGGTTAATTTATATCTGAAACCACTGCTTGTGGTTCCTACACGTATCGATGGGTCCCGTTATCATCTTTGTATTGGTACTATTTAAAACGTTACGAGCAAATATGTATTTATTAGTATCAACATGTCAATAATGTACGTATACGTAGTCCTTTCCGACATGATGTTGAACTATCTGCACTTGAAAATGAACCTCAATATAAAATAATTACGTGTAAGCTGTTGCACAGCGTTTAATAATCAGAGCTGCCTATCACGTTTCAGTAGGTATAGATTTAACTTACAGAGCAGACAGTACTAGTTATTCGATCATAATGCTCGATTTTCTTTTAACACTATTCGTATGTCAACAGGGGCGAACGCATTCTCACAACTTCACTTAGTACCAGAATATGCCATCCATCGCGTTCTACCTGACTTACTTCCCGAACCACATCAAGGAGTGAAGAAATGCTTTCCTCGTCCTATCGCTAGATCTAGCACCTGACTCAACAGGGGAACAGTGGCAAAGTCAAAACACTCGAGATGTATATACGGTTTGACATTGAAGGACATTGCGGTCTTATTTTCCTTCTCATACACGCTGGCTCTTGCCGTGATGATGACTCGCAGGGCAAACTGTTTTGACGCTTTCTTCCGTGTTTTATTGTCTGCTGGTGTGGCCGCGATGACAATAAGGAAATCATCTCGCAGTCCTGGCAAACTAACAAGCTACTGAAGCGGTCAATGTCCTGTGGGGAGGGTAGTCGTGGATTGCCTACTGTTAGTTTGGAAAGATTGTTTCTTTTCATTTGGTCTGAATTGGTTTTTTTTAACGCTGTTAATCCTGCCAATGTTCTTGTACACCAACATCAACTATACTTATATATATATATGTGTGTGGATCAAATGTAGATCATTAGAAGCTGTATTGTCTAGTGTTCTTCCGCTCCCTTCATGGCTTGCAAGTTCACGGCAGGAGAAAACCTTCATCACCCGTAGCTCTGGGTGTTGCAGTAAACCTGCATTGACGCGGTACTGACGAACCAAAGATGATAACTACAATGGCACAATACAGACAGACCATTCAGTGATGCCAGATCCAAGAATGAATTGCTTCATTAACCTCTAATACATTATAGGTATCTATTTGCCATAAGTAAATGAATTATTTTACTATGGCAATACACTAGTGTATGCTGTCTTAAACTAGCATACAATTGACATGATCCCAGACAGACAAAAATCTCAATTTCCCCATACTGAAATGATGCATGCTGCTACTCTATCTCATTTGTACACGTTCCACGGTCTCAGACGTGAAATTGAACTGCCGATATACATTAGCGACAACATTTCAAGCACTATTACTCTAATCAGCCATTCCTTTACAAGTCCTATATATTCTCCAATGCATGACTAGTTCCATACGTCGTCCTGCTCTCTAGCTACTTGGCCTGGACCCACACTTGGCCAGCCGGATTTCAATCAATGGTAATAAGGTTATATTCCGTCACTTCCTTCACTCATCATCGCTAATATTGTTACTATGTATTGTCCAACTCTTTTATCGTCAATGAGCTAATTCCGAAAGTCTCAGATAAGGCTTATTTCAGTCGGCAAAGTTCATGTCATCTTTCGACCTGGTTATACATTTATACACCGCATCGTCTGACTATGATGCCACAGGGACAAGAACCCGATCTCGACCGCACTACTGGAATGGGAACTCTACAAATGAACTTTCACCTTTCTACAGATCCGTGCTGTGCATCAACAATGCTATGACACATACACGTTTATACAAGCTGAAGCACAGTAACATATATTGACATCTAAGTGTATTCACAATACAGTTTGTATTCTTAAACTGTTGTTTTAGAAAAGCAACGTAGAGACCTCAACTGATTTCCATTTAGACAGAAACCAGTACCAAGGGTGGTAGGTGCTTGACGATTCCCAGGCCTAGTTGAATTATATACCATTGAAAGCTTCGCCGAGATTGATGCATTTTTGTACAACACAAGATACACTGTAGTTAGACCTCGAACCTGAAGCAATTGATCTTGGGAATCCATTATCTGTATACGATATATTTCGTGGTCAATTACAGTAGTGTTCCTTGATCTCGGAAAATTCTCAATGGGACACTATGCAATGTTTCCATGCCCGTTTCATCACCATACCAACTTAAGAATTATGTCATTCTTATTTCAAGGTACTAGTATATGTGCATTGTAAAATCATATCCACAAAATACAGGATACGAATTTTAGAACAAATGTTTTAGAAATACCATACATAGTTGTGTGTGTTGAAAGTGTATGAATCTACTATAGTTCTTCTAGAGCACAGTAATACTAGCTCTATAAACACTGTATTTGACAGCTGGCACACATAGCTGAAGAGGTACCAGTATTTGAAGAGGTTCCATAACAACTTCAATACATTCTAAGGCGAATCTTGAATGCCTTGGACCCTGTAGCTCTTCACAACACGAAAACAACGCCCCCACTGAAACGTGTATTCTTCTGTGAAACAGACCAGATTCCATGTCGATGTGTTAAGTGCCGCCTCTCGAAATGCAACGTGGCATTTGTGTTGAGCTCTGCAATAAGAGACCGGTACACAGCGGTTCCTTTCTAATATATTGTTGGAATTGGGGATGGCATTTGAATTCTAAACGTGCCCTGAAAGCTTGCTGAGGATGAATCAATGAATTCCAGTTGAATTGTATTATCGATAAAGTAACCACTGTGATACTTCACTATTAGATTGTGTACAATGCTTACTCGCGCATTGCTCAATCTCATTGGCCTATGTATTGGAACATATATAATTGAATAATAGCAACATTCGAAATCAAATATAAATGTATATACATGTTGATTAAACAATGCCATTATTTTCCAAAACGTATTTTTTATATCACATCAATCAACTCAAAATATTCCAACGAAAGTGAGTGAGAGATGAAACGTTGAATTAATTGATATTGAACCACAATCTCAGGATTAAAGTGCGGAGGAACTGGTGGTACTACTTGGACATGAACAATCATTTACTGTTACAATTCCCTTGAATAAAACTACTTCAGTACAACTATACAACTAAAATATCATCTAGGGGTCTTACGTTATATTAACCGCAGCAATTCAGTAACTTCCATTAGCACGGGTTCTTTATAGTTGCTTATAGATGGACGCCGTCGTGTAGCCAATGCTTCCAATACAGTCAGTGTTTTGTGGAATAATCGCGGTCCGTTGAGATAACAAGTCAATCAAACAGAGACATTAACCCTAGCCTTCTGGTTACATTTACAGACTTATCAACGGACCTTCGACATGATGTTTGTACAATTGTGATATGCTCCTCACCACACCACTAATCACAGGAGTTAAAGGTGTAATCAGGGTCTCACGTGGCCACGCCATCGGTATCAGTTTACATGTACAGACGCGGGGGGTCTGTTTGGATACTTGTGGAAGTGTATACACGGGTCTTACAATGGTGTTTATGTATTTCAGACTGGTTTAATACTCAACAAAGATCGATGGAATTCAAGGAAGCGAGGCCAATTCCCCAAGGTCATCTACATATCGAAAGAGGAAAGTAAGAATGCACAGGCGGGATAGTGACTTGTACTCTCTGTTTGTGTCTTTCATTTACTTGTGGATGCTCGTTCCCTCGACTGGTAAGTACTGATTTAGTTTCTATAAGATCTTTTATTGTGGAAATAAATTTATAAATTATCAATCTTAATTGTAGAAGGTTGGTTGCACCTTACTAACATGTCTAAAACAATCTTCAATTTAATAAGAATGTGTGACAAAGATGCAGTGGTATTGATTACAAACATACTTGCACTTAAAGGTAATTGTCTGGCAGGTCGTTTCCCGATGCTATTGGATGTATTAAGAATCAATAGAGTATTACGTTTGATATAAGTGCATGTGGGTTTTCTGTAAACTACTATATACATTATTTTACACAGGAATGCCCATAATAACTAGTGCATTTTAAACTGCATCATATATGAATTCGTACGTCTATTTAATAATTGGAAGGTATAATTCAACCATATATACGGCGGGTTTATACGATGGAGGGGAGAAACATAATTACTTAACCGTGCCCGTATATTGAAATTCGGAGAGACGCAACCTGCATTCTTTTTTCTCACACGCCTGTTTGCTATTCCATATATCATAGTTTTTTTTCTGTTATATTTTTGGTTCTTTCAAATTGAAATCTGGAAACATTAACAGTTGTTACGTAACACATTTCATAGGATTATCGCTCGAATTCCATTTCACCCTCCGTAAATCAAGTTGCTCTCAGGGTAATGCTATACTATTAGACGAGAAATGTGGAAAAGCGATTTAACCAAGAACTCATACTGATTATTTCATGTTAGCATACTGATAGTGATAATGATATAAATAGACACCAGCTTATTAATGTCAGATAAGTTAGTATTCATATTCGTCATGTAATGTTCGTCATGAAATAATACCGTTTTGAAGATATAAGAAGTGAATATCTAACATCCTGATATAAGAAGTGAATATCTAACACCGGTACATATAGTTTGGATTACGCTATTGAGTAAACTGGAGTACATATTGTGAAATAGTATTATTACTATATTGGTTAACATTATGATTTAGTTAAATTAGTATACAATAATAGTGGAACGGCTGAGGGACATAACTGTTCAAATTGTCATACACAAGTATGGCATTTTGTTTATCTATTACGTGCATGCAACTTTTCATATGTGTAGGTATATGTGTAAGAAACGAAGACACCTCAACTGACGCTGTTGACGGCCGCCATTTTGAAATAAAAAATTGCCGCAATATCATACATACGTACCGATATGGACGGGCAAACGTGAACTGCAAAAATGAATGCAAATGACCCAGATGCAGTTAGAAATCAAAGTTGATGCTAGTGTATAATGCATTGCTCTCAGTTAAAGACAGACATGACGTGCAAGTTAATCCCACCGGCGAAATCCTGAGCCTTTAATAACAGTAATACAGGCACACACAGATTTCATGCATCGATTTACAAACAACCGCTATTTAGTTTCTCAAAATTCAAATGAAGGACATATGGAAATTCCGAATTTTTCAATATAGAAATGCGTTATTTATTTTACATCTTGAATTGGGGAGACGTTAAATCGATATGGGCATACGAAATCAGCAGAGTAATGCAGTTTACGTGAACAACAAGCATACTCAAATTGATGTTTCTCAAAGATTGCTCGAGTTCGTCTGCAATCCTAAGAGCTCTTCAGTTAACAACAGCAAGTGCAAATGAAAAAAAGTTAGAATCTATTATATGTGCTTTAGTCTTATCATGACAGCCCGTACCCCCTTAACACTTGAAACAATCCCAGCCCTATGCCAGAAAACACGAAACACTGTGTATAATAATTAGCAGATTTCAACCCATTCTCTTTAATAAAGTGGATCCAAGGAAGTGCCGTCAGTCGCCGTGGTACTTGTATGTTAAAGACGATATGGAGAGATGCTTAATGGAATAATGGCTATGTTGTGTTAGCGTAACGTGTAGTTTTTCATTGCAGATGAACATGAAGTAGTGAGTCTAGACCCCTATCATGACAGTTATTACACCTCTCTAGACCCCTATCATGTCAGTTATTACAACACTCCTACGTAGCTCACATTATTACGCCCGGTGCTCAACCTGTCTTGAAATATAATGGTGTAACGACAGTCATTCGATTTTAGGATGAACAGATCTGACAAAAGTGACATTATGTTATCAGAAAAGTATCTCATGCTGTTTGCAAAATGTCTGTATTGAAGTTGTGGCATTGGGTATGGATAATATTATGGATCCGTAGTTTTATTGAAAATTAGTTTCGTACAAAAGAAAACATAGTTATTTAAATCGAAATATATTAATTATGTTAGCGTGGATGAGCGGCGCATTTAACATATAAAGGATTTTGATTTCAAGATACTAGTACATGCATTTTATTGTCACAAATTCAATAGTACACAACAGAGAAACACTTATCTAAGGCATCTCCTTAACATAGAGGATCACTTGTACCTATATTATGCAATGCGAGTGTTCTTTAGTACGGACCGTTGAGTACAAATACTAGAGAAGATGAAAGTGTTGGTACTTCTCCAGGTGAATAACCGTTATGTATGTCGATGTGTTATCAAATAACAATCTCACAGTCTCCCTCCCGCCCAACCTATTCCAATAAAGTTGGCAAATAATCGTATGCAGAGACATGCTTTCTCCGATTAATGTTAAGCAATAATGCTATATTATTGTCTAGATGTAATAGTGGAGTTTTTCTAGTATCGATTTCAGGAGTTGATAGCATCTACATATATGTAGCTGTCAATAAAATTCCCAATGAAATGAGACAACAGGCTAGGTCACGTAATAACTTAAAGGATGTTATGACTATCCGTATAGATGTATGCACCGGCCTGATATTGTATATTAGTTTATAGCAGTTATATGAGGCGTATGCTAAACGAGCATGTAATTACAAGTGAAGTAAATTAAAGTTTTCTTTCAGAACTTAAAACGTATATATATGTGATTTTAGAAAGATACTCTCCATAGCAGCTGATGCATTAAATTGGTACTCAAGAATCATATCTTAGCATCTTTCCTATTATCATTCTTAAAATTCCTTCAACTTTCAAAATCTGGGTATAATATAGCTCAGTAAGTGTAATAGCTGCTTTAATGACACTATAACCGGGGATGTCAATGAAAAATAATACGCCATGCCGATGTATATCAGAAAGTATTCATACCATTAAAGGCATAACGTCATAGATATTTATGGTTGTTCTGAACTAGTTCTTAGTATATAGCTACCACTGCAAAGCACATTCACTTGACATATTACATAAAATCATATGTATACTTCCAAAAGCCTTTCCACTGCTGTATGCTAGACACAATTACCTGTAACACCTCGATAGTTTGAATTGAGTGTGAAACGACTATGTTTTCTTATACATTCTTCATAGATCAGTTGATGCATCAAAGACAAGATAATTAGCGGAACGTTCCCTTTTTAACATATTAAATATGATTTTATTTGACAACTATCGAGTGTTGGGGAATAAGTGCATCAGTAAATAACAGCTTTTGGATGGACAAATCAAACGTACGTAGTCTGTCCATTATATAGGTCAACCATCCGTGATAGTATGCCTTTAATATAGATGCATTTATGAAATAATTGAAAAACAAATACATTCTCCACAAAAGTGTGAGCATATCATTGAACGCAGGCTTTTGAGATACGCACAGCAGTGCCTGCTTATATTAATATTAGGAAAGAGCCTAAGGAGAGAGCCTATAATGCCAACCCGATATTAATTCAATACACGTATACGGACAATAAAGATAAGAGTATGGGGGCCATCTCTAAAGTGTGCAGTTTAGATAAAGGTTTAAGTGTTTGGGTTTAAGTTATGCATTTAATACCATTTATTTTAATGTAAAGTGTACACTGTGTTATAACTCTGCTTGTTCCAGGTGATGACCTAACTACGTCAGCCCCCATGCCGAGGTTTTTGAAAACACCGACTAACGTGACGTACAACAGAGGCGAGGAGGCCATACTGCAATGTGCGGTGCAACACATCGGAACCCGAACCGTGAGTACTCTATGACGCATCTAATGGGCCCATTGTTAGGAAACAGGATTGGGATCAACGTAGGAAATAATTAAAAAGAAGAAAATAATCCACACTAAACCAAAATAAAAACACAAACGTACACATGCCAACTGAAAGGAAAAAAATAATATTAAACAAAACAACAAAACAAAAAAGAGAGAAGGAAAACAAGAAGAAAGAATGGGAAAAAAGGGGGAGAACATCGACATCCTGAATTATTGTCAGGTCAGGTCATCTCAACATTTACAATACGTGTTCAGAAAGAAGCTATGGAAAATGAACAGCTTTTATTTGTAACATTCAACCGTATTCGCTGAACGATGTGCATGTCATGACACATCCACATCCACATGACACATCCACGGCACAGGGCCATTCAACAGCTAATTCAGTAACCATTTACTTATTCCATATACCGGTATCTTAGTGCATTCAGTGTACGACTTTATCGTGAACTTAGATAAACGATAATGGTAATTGAGTGTTTGCATTGATATTTAATTTGTGCATGTGCTATAATCTTCAAACACTATAATATGATTCTCAGTGGATATAAAGGACACCTTGTAGGCATTTGGCCAAATTTCACGTACTGGATACGCTATTGACTTGTTCTTAGCTGTGTTCCTGCACATGCATCGTTATCAGCATCAGCATCTGTTGATGAGGACATTCGTGATATCCTCGTCAACGTTATCGTCTCCGCTAGCACGCGCATGCCGCTATTAAAGGAAACCAGATGACGTAGACAATATAATTGCTTCCATAAAGTATCACATGAAGAGATGTTTTTGATGGTTTTAAACTACAATTTAGAACACGATAGAATACAGGTGTGCGATGAAGTTGGCCATAGTCGAATATAGTGACATGTTCCTAACTATATAATAGTATAGATTTAAATAGAGCCCGTGGTTTTTTATTTCAATACATAAATTATACAGGTGTTGGAGCCGAGTTTTCTTTATGTTTTCATGAAAACTGACATAAACTCCAGTAGATTCTGGTTATTGTATATACCATCTTCAGCATTATAACCTCTAATTGAGTATATTCACATGGTAATGATGAAAAACTGCATGCCATGTAAAGTTAAGTAGTAACATTAAAGTAATTAAGAATTGCGTATGAGTCAAAGTCAAAGATGCCAAGAGTTGTCATGCAGCCAAGTATTTGCATAATTTCTCTGCATATAATTCTCATTAAGGATCTACAAACAGAAAACTGTACAAACTCGTGGTAACGTAATTAAGCGTTGTGCATGGGTCAAAGATAATTGTTTACAAGGACATTAACTTAATGATTAAGCAACAACTCAATCCAATTATTAGCTATACTTAGGTAGCTTCTAATGAACGTACCTATTTATACATACATTCTATCTTAAAGTCTAATTTAGCCATATATGTGTAGTTCTATGTGCATGCCATCTCTACCACGAGTGTTTGTTTAAAATACCCCCAAATACTATACAAACCCTTTAACACAGTGAAATTAAGCCACCGACTCAGGTTTTGAAGCCAATTTATCCCAACTGAGCAGAACTTTGGTAAAAGTCAGGCCAAACTGCACCTGTAGTCAATCGATGGAAGAAGTGTCTCAGATATGCACCTAAAACACCGTTTTTTAACGAAGTGTTCAATTATGTAAATGACCACTCGTCTTGCAGTCCGGCAAGGTTTCATCTTCCCAAGGGGAACGAAAAATGGTGTCTGTCACCTATGCTCGGTAACTGATCTGACTGTAGGTTCCTCACAATAGCATGGCATGTTCTAATTACCGGCTTGTCAAATAACTAAATCATGATAGATAATTGATTACCGTGTCATGAGACCTGATCGTAAATGGTGGAAGTGTATGCGTCTTCATCATCGCGTGGTCTTTGTTAAGTATTAATTAATATGTCACAGGAATGTATGCTCATATATAATGCCTATATAATAGTGCTTGTGTAATTAATATCGCGGTTAGGCTATGCTGGAATGTCATTGATGTTTGGCTATAACTGTGATATAAACAATTCATATGACAATACTTCAAGTATTATATAACTTGATACAGTACTCATTTTTCGCAAGGTCGAGTGTCTCCTATACTGTCAACTATTGATGTTTGGTAAGCCGTTGCCCTTATATTAAGCTATATCAGTGTTACGCCTTTGCACCGATCAACCCAAGTTTTCTACACGTACAACTCACAGTGTCGATGTTATTTCTTTTCCGTCGTGAAATTTCTCATATGAAATTTATACGTACGATGTGTCTCTTAGATGAGAACATGGCATTATTTAATGGATACTTTCTGAAACATTACTGGAGCCTAAATGAGAACTGTCGTATTGTATGATTTGACCGATTTAGCAAGCACCCCAAGTTTCTAGATAACGTAATATAATCATACATTTGCCTGGATGGTCCATTCATAATTCATAGTCTCCATGCAGTGGTGGTAATTGAGATAGACGTATGATATTCTTGGTTAGACCCAGTTCAATAAGACGTGTAATAGTGCAATCATAATGGTGAGCATGCATATCTACTATTCATAGCCATACTTTCAGCATTACTGGTAAAACTATAATTATATTAAGATGTTCATATAGACTGATCAAATCAGACTTTCAGTAATATATGTAACTTTCATATTCCGACATTTTCCGTAATTTTAATAAGGAAGCATTTGAGAGGTTCTCCTAAATTTAGGCCTTCTAACACGTTACACACAAGCGTACGTCATAAGTGCATCATCAACTGAATCTACCTTTCCACTACAACAGTTCTCCGGGGGTAATATTTTAGAATGATACACATTCCTGTTGTCTTTGTAGAATCCTGCCAAAGTGGTTCTAGAAAAGCTTGGCATAGCTAGAATATCCCTGTTTACGTTAGTAAATACCTTGCATGTGGGGCTAGGCGAAACCAACAGCATACCTTGCCTTTTCCTTGCAATGTGTAACATAACCTAAAGCCTCTAATTTTGAGTTTGAGACTTTAAGTCTGAGAAATAGGATTACACAGATTTACTTCAATGTGGTGGTAGCAAGTCCCAACCGTAAAATATCAAGAATAGATAAGCCTCGTCTTTTGTATCTATAGGAAACGGAAATCACGACAAATAATTCAAAATTTAAACGATTTCTCTTTCAACTTCATTCAGCATTGATAATTCACAGCTTGATATTTGGATTTCATTTCCAGGTTGTTTGGCGGCGTGCATCTGATCCGAATCCATTAACGATTGGGACTACAACTTACTTCCGGGATAAGCGGCTAAAGGTACACCACGAGAAGTTGTCTCTGGAGTGGAACTTCCACATCCGGAATGTCACGCTAGCCGACGCTGGAGTATACGAGTGTCAGATTAGCTCCAAAACCAGGAGCATACGACACCATGTCTTACTCCGAGTGGATGGTAAGTCCCGGCTCCGCGCTAATTAATCGTATTAGAAGGCTGTTGATTGTCATGTTGCTGAAGGTCAAGTGATGCATGCGCTTCTAATAGGCATCTCTACGTGGACACGAGGACACTGTGTATGTGTCACTGCTATTGACGTCAAGTCATGACGAACCCGTGCCAAGGTATTGCTCTCGCTTGACCTTCAGTCTGGGTACAATAGAGGCGCAAGGGACGAGAGGAACGTGGTGCCGACTGACGACGATGTCAACCAAAATATTGATAACATTGGGCCCGTTGCACGCAGAACCGTTGTAGCTACGTACGCTACCTACCGTAAAGTTGGCTACTTAGTCCTGGTTTCCGGTTAGGTATTCGCGAATACCTCATCGGTAACCAACTTAACATTCGTTTTACTAATTCGAACGAGTTACTTGTTCACGTTGCCCTGCATGTACAATTGATTGTAAGTCAAAATATCGCAACCCGCTACACATGTAAGTCCATTGCTTACAACATTTTTGTTGCAAAATACTTGAGAATATGGTTAGCTAAAATTATTGTAGCGATATAAATATAAAATGGTTCATGCAAACATACTTACATCTGTAATAGGTTCCATTTTTTAAAACTTACAATTAATGATATACATGTGCAGTTATAACTGTGGATAGATAGTATGTCTATGATTTGCTCAAGTAAATCCTCCAATGTGATACTACATTTGATATTGTCATATTAAATAGTTGATTTAGCAAATATCCCATGGCCAGCCGACTAAAACTTATTTAATGTAAAACTAATTTTAAAAAACATCTTAGTTAACAATGGATTAACAAAGAACAGTACAAAAAACGCAAACTCACTTTTTCATTTCAATAACATTTTATAGAACCCATGTTAACGAACTAAATGAAAATATGGACATAATATGTTGATAATGATCTTGAGCGAATTAGTGTTACTCTTGTTTGCATCTAGACAATATCAATGTGGTTGATTGTATCATCCAGGATAATTGACAATGTAAAATATGAATGTTCTCATTTACACTAAAAGATGGCTTTTGCATGTGTACTGCAGATACAAGCGATAGTTCTTTAGACATGTACATAACAAGGATAACGTCTCAATGGGAATCCATTCTTGGAATAATATCTCATATAATACGCCATTATTCAACCAAATAGCATCTATCTACAATCGATACAATGAATGAATGTATTTAGACACAACCTCGGAAAATACTCGTTATAGTTGTGCATCTACAAACTCCCAACGGCGCCTAGGGATCTAGAACGTGGATCTCTCAGCTGATACAAGCTCTGCACAGCGTCCCTAATAACAAATAGGTTTGAGATATCTGTACTATCAACCAGCACGCGACAGCCATGGTAGTACGGCGTATTTGTGTACATATGTAGAAGAGAAAATAAATACTGTTCGCTTGACTGAACCCTCTGATATGGAGACATAAACGTTACTATAGTACATATAGGTCAGAGAGGAAATAGTACCTCTAGTTAATCAGAAATAATAGCATACAGAACAGAGTGAGTATATAGTGGTACAGAGGAGATCTGGTTCGAGATGGTCGACATTTTCTTGAAGTAGTAATTCCGATGTAAATTTAAACGCCACCCTATGAAGCAGTTGATGCGCTGTGTCACATAAATGCCATCTGACGGTAATTCACGTCAGAAACACTAAATATAACGCCAAGCTTGATGTAGCGTACTCTGCAGTGACAACAGAACTAATTTGCCTCCTAAAATGCGTTCCCACTCAAATACCATTTTTTAATTTTGTTATTCAGGATGTACATCCGCAATGTATTATCCCTTCCCCCCTCCCCCATAAAGCCCGGAGGCAAACAACACTGGGGTATTCTTTATCAAATCTGACAAATAATGCATGCTTTAGTTTGCATCCTTCAACTGGTCGACTTCCGTTACAAGTACACCTAGCAGTTTTGTATTTCGCTAGAGATACATTAATAAAAAAACATATACCAGTCGTCATTGAATTTCTTGGATATAACCAATTTGTGAGTTTCATCTTCCATAGTGTTTGGCTAAGTGCTACTAAAACAGAACGTGACTTAAACATGGCTTGATTTAGACAATGTGCATTGCAAATTGAATAAATCTAATATTTGTAATTCAAAATATTACTATTTATTCCAATCTATTGCGGACACTTTATCCGTCAGATTTTGACTAAATTTAATTAATACGACATAGCTGCCGGGATATGATAGTGGATAAAGGATAGTGCTTGTTTGATGGGATTTAAGTGCGTTATACATTGCCCGGTCTAATACTGTTTCTTCTTCGTATATACCAGTATATATCTAATTTATCTGAAAACACTATTGCACTTTGCGTTTAGCTATACAAACTCGCTATTTAGTAACACAGTTAGGCCCGTATACGAGGCAGTCTATTCATATATCTTTCAAGTTTTCAACACATTCCATGTCTTGATAACATGTATGAACATTGCATACATAGTTTACTGTAATTATATACTTCAAAAAGCTCCAAATCATAACCATGGATATACTTCTATATTTTTTAAATATAATGTTAAACACGTTTCATGTTTGTTTTTCATACTGTTACCCAAAATCTGCAAGTGATAGCAGAATATATACTTAGTAAAGTTCGCACACTAAAAACACCTTCTCTGATATCGTTTAATAAATACTACATGTTTTCTCATCTTCAATTCAAGCACGACGTACTTAGATCGAAATTACCTTCTGGTATTACATTTTCGTTGTAAACATTTCCAGGCGATACTGGAATAATGATTCTATGCGACCATTTTTTGGATTACCGCTGGAATGTGCGAAAGACCGAATTAGTCGGATAGACGTTACGTTGAACAGGTGCTGATACAGATAGGTGCTTGGCGATAAGACACCACACGTTTTAATTGAGATGAATTCACAAGATCTCACAACAAGACATACATTTGCTGATGGATGTCATCGGCATGTGCCCAGAAGGGCAGCCATCAGACATCACACATCAGACATCAGACATCAGACATCACATTTGAGGTAGTTAATCTAGTAGTCATGGCCAATTCACTAATACATATCTAGTAAGGTTCACGTTCTGAATATAGAACACTGTAAAGGAGAACGATTAATGTGGAGCAGACAGTGTACACCACATAATTATATACAGTAAATCTGTGTATGTATTCCGCTACATATATACTGTAAATATGCCTATATGTATGCATCCCACTCCTTAACAAATTCACGAAAAGAAAAAGAAAATAGGAAAACGAAAGAAAATACCCCCAGAACAACTAAAACAACAAACAAGCAATACAAATACAGATATTAGTATGCACATTTCAATAGCACTCATATTATCAGGAATACACATAATACCCCACCCATCCACCCACCCCACCCCACCCCACCCCACCCCCAACGCGCGCACACACACACACACACACACACACACACACACACACACACATACACACACACACACACACACACACACAC
>JAUTBZ010017010.1:0-19982 GCA_032361785.1 Lepetodrilus galriftensis
ACCGTAATACCCCCATATTGATATAATATAATATATAATACCACCCTTAATAGTAACCTCTCGCACGTTTTGACTTATATATATATACATACACAGTGTACTCTGCCAATACCGGCACTCGTTCGGACCCAGATAATATGCCGGTTTTGAGAGTGCCGGGTGTACATGTATGCATATTTGTGTGTATGTATTGATATCGACTCATATGCAAATAAATATTATATGTACTTGCTTAAATAGTTCTATTGTCATAAATTGGCTGGATGCAATAGAGGGAAAACATACTTGTTACCAGGATCTGTCACAATGTCGGATGATTCGGATGATTCAATCATGTGGTTGTCTCAGGATTCTATCCACTATTATGCATGCATATGATGCCATATCACTATATAAAAACTAAAAATTTGAAGCAACGCCAGTATTATTTTGGCAGATAGTGTAGTATTTCTTGGAATAAGGTTTAGAACTGTGATGGACAATACGGAGTATATATAAGTAGGTCAGGTGTATTTCCCATTTCAAAGTCTACCAACTGGTAGCGCATACGGTGGATCCATTCAAAGAGCAACACGATCAGTCGATGACGCAGATCCACAAATGACACATGACATAAACATTGGTGGTGTTCCATTGACAGTCTTGGACACACATTCTGGACAGGGGGCTGATCTTCTCTAAATGTTCTGCCTGTACTTTCTGTCCGACGCATGTGCACTTACACTGCAGTGTTGATCCTTGGTAACTGCGCATGCGTTGGACAGAAAGTACAGACAGAACAACTAGAATGGAGTGTGCGCCCAAGACTGTCAATGGAACACTACCATTGATACAATGAATCTTTCTCCTGAGAGGTTTAACACCCAGAGGTTTCACACATATTATTGCATGCCATACCTTGCCAGGACTATCTTCGCCGGGTTCAAAGTGATTGCTACCTTTACACCACATGTCTGAACAGGTACATAGATGGATATATACATGCATTACCCCATGATGGACAGTGTCTGATCCTTGTACTAGGTACTAGTATTGGAAGATAAAGAAACTATTAGCTCGAAGCCTCTGAAATTCACGACTGTTGCCTACTTAGAGATGTTACTCGACACTTGCGATGCATTTCCGACGATGGGTAACTTGAACTACTGTACGTGTAATTAGTTCACATCCGAAAACTAGGCAACTGTATTAATGTAACATTCTATACAATAGTTGTAATCTTGCATCACTATCCGGTATGGTCGCTGTGACCAAACTTGGTAATTGGAATCAACGGACAGGTTATAAGCTGACGGACTTTCTATAGCCGTAACTATATTGGATTGATGGAGTAGGTCATGTGACTTTCACGACTTTAACATACATACGTTGAAGTACCGTGTTTAATTCATACAAATATATTTACACTTGTAAGTTTGTGAAGTAAATTATGGCATTCAATTACTAATTTACAATGCAACTTTAATTCATACAAAATGTACATGTACCAATAACTAAACGGAGAGAAACGTTCATACACCAAAGAACGTGCCGTGGTTCGACAAATATAAACACATAAATAAATATAGAACACACACATATACATAATACAGCATGCAGTAATATAACAATATGATATAGAGCATATATATATGTAGCATATATAGCATATACTTTCAGGATTTAAATAAAAAGACTATGAATATACAGTATAATAATTCTTCAAATATTGGGCATTAGGTTTGCGTACATGTATAAGTAATAGTTACAACATATAAGGTGTTCTAATACGTGTATGGTAACATATAAGTCATCTTCAATATATTGGCAGGGTACTAAACGAAAGTTTTGGAAGTTTTCATCTCTAAATTTCGATCATATTTCATCCGGGTACCGGATGTGACGTCTTGGTAGCCATGACAGAGGATTCCCCAATTTAGCAAACCTTATCTTCCCTCGTGTTAATTAAATTGGTCATCTTGTTAACTGAATTCCATTACGAATACTATTAGTAAAAAATATTCAATAAGAGAAGTAAATAGAAAAATAATAAGTAATCGTGTATTCATAAATTAAAAATTAGAGAACAGAAATATATCAGAAATATGGACTTGAAAAGACACATTTTCGCTTTTGAAAAAACCTTTTCAGCCATTTGTGGGGTTTGCATCAAACTATTTCCCTCACGCTATGAACATGAGAATATATCACAAAGTATGATTTCATTATTTTTTCAAAAAACTATGTCATGGCTAGTTAGTACGGATTGAGTTACTTGTTTTTCTTAGTAGTAATCGTCACTGAAAAGGTATTAATTTCGCTTTCTAGTTTTTACAATTATTTATTTTGAATTTTCAGTTTTAAAATGTATCTTTCCAAGTTAGTTGGAATAGAGAACAGAATATACCTACGAAGTCCGTTAGATAACGAGAAAGCGTGTTTACACGAACTAAAATAATGTTGCCACGTGTCTAATGTACGTAATCTTCTGAAGTATGCGTTACATTTATATAATTCAATTTTTCTTTTAATTTTCAAAACAGCTAAACGTTATTAGTTCTAACCAAGGAGCGAGTGTTATCCTAGGTTGGCATAACTTGTACCCAATCACTTTCTATTGTGAATATAATATGTTTGACTGCTACATTTGGGGCATACTAGTACTCGCCTACCCGTGTTTATACTGAAGGTAAAAGATTTGGCAACGCTGAATATATCATCATTTTATTTATTTATTTATTTATTTAAAGTCACATTAAATAATTCTGCTTTGAAGATATTTTCGTTAAGCATATTACTTTTAACAATTTGATGATGGCTTTCTTGAAATAGAATGCTAGTGATGAAGAGCTTACATTCGTTTCCTGTTTCATACACGCCCAATGCTAGTAAGCCATAAGCGATACACGCCCAATGCTACAAGCCATAAGCGATACACGCCCAATGCTAGTGATGAAGAGCTTACATATGCTCGTCTTATCGATTGTCCGTACTATTTTTCTGAATTCATTTTACTCGTAAATTTAAAATGTCATTTCGTTCTGAAAAGGTATGTTCTGTAGTAGTGTAAACTCCTTGTCCTATTATAATACCAGTACCCGCCTGAATGCAATATTAAATGCTACAGAAGTTTTAAGTTTTCTCCTGCCCTAAACTGACAAGCCGTGGTAGAAGCGAAAGCATATTTGAAGCGGCTCTAATAAACCACAATTCAAAATAGATAAATGTAGATTGAAAGCATGAGTATAGTAGGAGTTACCTCCCTGTGACCAATACAGTCTTGCTAAAGAGTGTACAAGAAATAATGCCTTAAAAATGACAAATGGGATCATTTCAAATCCAGGATAATTTCCATTAATTATTGCCATACGTAGACTTTTTTTTCCAGGAATTTGCATATACGTTTTTGTAGAAAGCTGTGAATGAGCTCTTTTGCTTACATTATACCTACAAACAGAACTGTATTACTATTTTATTTTAAATATCAGTTTTTTTTAAAAAGAAACATGTAAATGGATGTGTGGGTGGGGGGTACCACGAGGTGTGGCGCGCTCCCATTCACCCCCTCCCACGTATCCATCCGCTTCTGACCGGTCATAATATAGAGGAAAGATGTAGTTAATTTAATCGTTCTCGACAACGTGGTCCTAAATTATATGTACTATTGTCATTTGTAAAGTCACAACGTGGTACATCTCTGTACGACTCTGCGTAGTGTATGCGTGGTGGTGTGTTCATTTGCAAGTAACACACGTATGTTGAATCCATTGCTCAGCTGTGTTTTAAAAGCCATATAACTTTCCAATTATCACAATTTCCAAGCTGCTCCCCGGAGACCAAGGGAGGTGGCGCTAGAGGATATTCTGTTTTATTGCATTTTACAGCGTGATCGTTGTCAATCTCTTGCAATATCGATTTAATCCGAGAGGAACACAACTACATTGCCATGGAGGCAGTCGTAAGTTCTACCTTTCGGGTGTCTTTTTTAGACCACAGATGAGCGACAAGTCGTCCAGAAAACATCAGCTGACACGCGGTCCGGGGTGTTCTGGAACGTAGCAAACTGTAATAAATGTTTGACCACATGTAATATTCTATTCGATTACATTTCCCGCAAAAGATCTAGGTCTTGGATTGTAGACGCAAATTATTCATTTTAAAACGTGTCTGCTATTATGTTGATTAAGTCGGGTATGCTGGTTGTGTGTGTGTGTGTGTGTGTGTGTGTATGTGTGTGTGTGTGTGTGTTTGTGTGTGTGTGTGTGTGTGTGTGTGTGTGTGTGTGTGTGTGTGTGTGTGTGTGTGTGTGTGTGTGTGTGTGTGTGTTTGTCTGTCTCTCTCTCTATGTATGTAATTACATATGTAAAGACGTACATATAGGCAGCGTGCTCAATCATGAAACAAATTCATTTTGAAAAACATATTTTATTCAATTATATGCAAAGACGGTTGAACAATGATAATAATTTTATAATGCACACAATACATATATTTCCGCCATACAGAGGAATGCGAGTTGTTAGGATGTCCATATACATGTACATGAGCATATAACCGTGTCCCAAGCACGCGGATAGAGATTTCTGTAATGTTCCTTTCCCACTCTAATCGAGATTTACGTTATACATTCCAGTTATATAGGGGTATATAAATAAAGTGTCTAATTTAAATAAAACACCAATTCTGATTAAATTGTTCCTAATAAGCAGAACACGTACAACCGTGGCATTAAATCGTGATACTTGACGTATCGTTATCGCGATATTTCATTGCAGGAATATGACACAGATATGATGTTGATATTCTAACATCTCGTAGAATGGAATATAATGACACAATATCTCTCGCTCTATGTGGGATATCAAAATTTAAATAAAGTTAATATTATTTGAACATGTCATTTTTATGAAGTGTATGTCTCTACATGTCTCTACTAATTGGTTCACATACACTAGTAATATGCTCTCTATGGTAGTTACTTGTTGACTATACTAGCTGTGTTTGAATGACACCAATCACTCACTTATAGCGCATTACCTTCTCGCAATTGGAAGAAACAAAAGTTAGAATCCCGGAAGAGCTGTACTTAAAACATATAAACGCACAATGTAACAGTACAGAGCATACACACACATTCTAACAGCGAAGAGTATAAACGCATTCCCGCTAATTTATTATACTCAAATACAGAATGAGCTGAAATTACCATTCACAGACCAAAAAAAAAATCAAAACAAAACAAAATCTTCATAACATCAATATCTTTGTCAAGAGGTCAATGTCCGAAAACCATCCAACAATCTAACAGTAATGTCAAAGTAATGTCAACTATTATGCTATTTGTATTAATGTATTTACTAGTAAATAACAACACTTGCTTAATCTAAGTTCTTAATTGAACTAGGTTTGTTGGTCGACGTGTAAACTATCATTTGCCATAGACAGCTGATAGAGGCGACATTTCCTGATTTAGATTTCCTGATTTTAGATTTTGGTTCGATAGCTTGGTGTTTCTTACACTGCATCCTATCCTATGTTACAGGTTGAAGAACATTGAATATGCTGGAAAAGGACAATAAATAACGTGCGCTGTAGTCAAATGGCTGGTGTCCATTCCACCAAGAAAAACATATAAATAAAGATCACGAAACGCGGCCAAATATATTCAAACTTACTACGGATATTAATGGAGAGCTGGAAATAAAGACGTGTACAAACCAATCCCTGTTTGCGTTCGTATACCCTTTATGAGTAGAATACACCCTGTAAGCGTAGAATACACCCTGATACAGGAGAATACCCTGTTGTAGAAGAATAAACCTTGCTGTAGTAGAATGCTTATACGATGTTATAATTATTAGAATTCACACAGCTGTATAGGAGTGCACCGCTGTAGGAGAATACATCCTATTGTAGGAGAATACACCCTGCGGTAGGATCCTACACCCTGCTGTAGGAAAATACATCCTGTTGTATGAGAATACACCCTGCTGTAGGATAATACACCCTGCTGTAGGATAATACACCCTGCTGTAGGAGAAAACACCCTGCTGTAGGATAATATACCCTGCTGTAGGATAATATACCCTGCTGTAATATACCCTGCTGTAGGATAATACACCCTGCTGTAGGATAATACACCCTGATGTAGGAGAATACACCCAGATGTAGGATAATACACCCTGCTGTAGAATCCACCCTGCTGTAGAAGAATATACCCTGCTGTAGGATAATATACCCTGCTGTAGGATAATACACCCTGCTGTAGGAGAATACATCCTGCTGTAGGAGAAAACACCCTGCTGTAGGATAATATACCCTGCTGTAGGATAATATACCCTGCTGTAGGATAATACACCATGCTGTAGGAGAATACACCCTGCTATAGGAGAATACATCCTGATGTAGGAGAATACATCCTGATGTAGGAGAATACATCCTGCTGCAGAATAAACTCCGCTGTGGGTTGTCTTTCACGGACAGAGGCACTATTCAGCTACAGTACATGTATTAGTAAGTTTTTGGAAATCTAGACATGTTTTGACATCCTTAGACATCATTGCTTCACTTTGATAACGATCTAGATATCATACTATGTATAGTGACTATTAGTGTGTGTATAAACGTGTATGTATAATATTGCACCATCGCCGATTCCGTATACATTTATACAAATGAATAATGTATTTATAGGAATTATCATCGGAGACAAATCGGTTCAGAAACCGGCATGCCACCATGCATAATAAATAAGCCGTACACATTGTTTGAAGTTTGGTATAGCTACGGATAACACAGGATAACAAACAGTTTAGGTAAATGCACGTCTAGTTATACACTGGTATTGAGAGACAGTTCGTCCAATTTCTAGATTTGAAATGTTAATGTCCCAAGAAAAGTGTTTAATAATGTTCGACTAGAAATAACGAATTCAGCGGCATCATGTCCCGTGCTAAATGGAGTATTTGTTTTTATGTGTTGTTTCATAACATATTCTATTCACTTACTTCCATATGTATAAATGAATACGATATAGCATTGGCATTGTATGCAACACGGATATGCATGTATTCGTTTTACAATACTCCAATCCACAAAACAACCACACATCTACGTATATGTGCGTGTTTACTGTACCATATACTCAGCTTATAGTCATCCTCAAATCTTGGCATCAGAAACGTACGTATTTGCCTTCACCCTAATGCCTAAAGATGTATGAAACACAGTACAAATAATGATCACACAGTCACAGAAAATGAACACAGCGGATATCACATGTACATTTGTTTAAGTTACAAAGAACACTAGGGGAAGTAGAAGGGTATAAATAGATCGGAAATGGACAAGCCAACACTAATGCTAGAACACAATGAATTCGTTTAGATAACGATGTTAAAAACTAGAGGAAGGAAATGGTGACATCATGCATAATTATGAAAAGCTTGACTTCGCGATGAATGACTTTGAGCGTGGTGTTTATAAATAAGACTTAGACACTATCCTCGGTACATATAGAGACGAAGCCGATCAACGTAGTGCTGACTTGCTCTTACAAGAGAATCAAACATGCATATGGACGAATGTTTTTCAGAGTGTACATTATTGAAATCAACATAAATATAAATAATAAATCACCCACAACGTTAATAACTGTAACACTATAATTACATTAACAAATATTATGGATATTAAACTTTGAGAGTGAACCGTAACGGTAACATGAAATATCAGGCTATCTTTAACGTGAAATATAACCTTCATATAGCAACATTGAAATCAATAAGTCATTTAGTGGACTTCTAGTATACATATTTGATCTACAACTGGATAATTCAATAATTTAATTCACAATTGGGTTAACAAATCACATATTGCCAACAGCTTTCGCAAACTGCATGTAACAGTAGCCAGCTGAAACCTGTTAAAAAACCCCACATTTTACAAAATAAGTCAACAAATATTAATTTACCCTTCCTTGGAATACGATTGCATTTCTAAACACATTTCATACACATCATTTGAATGTTGCATGGGCAGTGTAAACGCTCTGTTATACTTTATAAATAGATGCGGATATATATATATATATATTGTCAATTTCGGATCATATCACAGATAACCTATATTTGTCTTGCTTGAAAATTTAAATATTAGAAACTAATCATGCAGCACACCATTCCGGAGATGATGAACACAGACAAATTACATCAGTTTGTTAACCAATCTGATTAACCATCTACCTGCTGATGGCAACCGGAGATGCCCCAATGAGGAGTGATTTTGTCTAATCCAACAGGGAGAGGGTTAATCTGATTTCCATCCTTAACGAACACATTCCAGACCCCTAGACAATTACCATACTTCTTGATTTTACATGAAGCCAAATTCGCCATATGAAGGGTGATATTTCAGAGCAAGAGACTTGTCATAAACACGAAAGACGTGACAAGTGAAGAAGGTAAAGTTTGAACTAATGCTCGGTCACTACTTCCATCCACAAACTGGTTGTAAGACTGATGCCGTGGCTGGTGCGGTATCTACGTACGTTCTCTTCACTCGTGTCATCACTATGGCGATGTCGTGTCCTCTCATCAAAGTCTCAAGTATATGATGTACACACACCTAGTAGTGTTAGCGACAGATGAGAGGAAGTTCTCCGATCTATCTATTTCTTTTGAACATGCTAATATAGTTGAGCAGTAGTAGTTGTAATGACTACAAATGTGAAGAAAAAAACAATGCTAACTTCTGATCGAGCCTGGCCCACGGACATGCACCTTTGCGTGATATATCACATTAAAACATGTGAAGGTTTGCTTTGAAGAACAGTATCGCTACGCAACAGGTCCATATCACGAAAACATAATCCGTCTTGTATTCTTTTGCAATGGTAAGGGCTATCCATTCCAATGAACTAAACCTCAGCGCAACTTTGGCTATCTTGCCTATATGTATGAAGACATGACGGAAGACCTTTGCAAATCACAAATCAAATTTGTCAATAATTATTTTTGGGTCCGGTTGTAGAGGTAGTAGCTGACATGTATAAACACACACTCACATGCACACACAAGGACAATCGACTTGCCCTCTTCAAAATTTAACAAAAGCGCACTTTTATTATGGAATAACAAACATCATCGTCTTCCGCCGTCATATCGAGGCTCGTTTGTGTGTGATCATATGCCACTGCAGGAAGGAATTGGTATCCTCTACACCTCCACTCTGACTGTCTTCCTTGGGAGCGTTCTTCACTGAAAGAAGGTGTCCGATCTTCCCAGGGCCTCTAGTCACTTTATACCGGGGTTTGTGTTTAGATCGGAGATTGTAACACGAACAGGAACAGACGGACACTAGGTCGTTATATTCAGGTGTTTCCTGCGCACCGGAAACCACGCCCCCGTTGGCTGTTATGACGTCACCGTCAAGACGCACAGCGCCTTGCGCAGCAGCAGCAGCCAACTCCCTTCGTTCATCTTCGGTATTCATCGTCAAAAATCGTAGCACAAGCAAGTTCATTGCAGCAGATATGACTGTGAGCCCGAATAGAATAAATATTAAACTAAAAGCAACATATTGTGGTTGGAGCGTCAACGCATCGCGCTTTTGTAGAGCCACGAAGTCACCGAATCCGATGGTAGTCAGTGTGATGAAGCAATAGTATAAAGAATTGATATATTCCCACCCCTCGTAGTAGGAGAAGGCCGCGGCGCCCGTAGTCAGAACTATAGTGGACAGATTCAACGTCACGAGGATCAGGTTAGTCTGTGACACCTCCGTGTTCTTCATTTTGAAACACTTCCTCAGCTGCTTGAACACAAACGTCACAAAGGTATTGAGTCGTTCTCCCACACTCTGGAACATGACGATACACAGCGGAATCCCGGCCGTGGCGTAGAACATGCAGAAGATCTTCCCACCCACCGTCTGCGGAGTGCTGTGGCCGTATCCTGAAACATAGACAACACATCAGCCAAATTGTATGTATACTCCCCAGGGCGCTGAGAAGGTGAAATAATGTGGCGCTATGAAGAAGCTTTCAAGCATGGATTTGGTGCAAATTAAATCCACACATCATCATTATTATTATTATTATTATTGTTAGTAGTAGTAGTAGTAGTAGTAGTAGTAGTAGTAGTAGTAGTAGTAGTAGTAGTAATAATAGTAAAATGGCATTATGGGAATACAATCAAACGGCGATTGATCGTTTCCTCGATTAGGTTGGATTATATTTGGGTTAAATTATTTAGGTTCATTTTGGGAGATACATGCTTATAATCTCAAACTCGTGTCTTTTTATATCGTATTTAATAGCATTTCCATCAAAACACACTCGGTGGAGATTCTATACACATCATCGCACCAACTTGTCTGTAATAAGACAGATACTATACTAGTATATATGATGGCGGAAAGCCAGCTTCAAGAATTTGTCTGAGAAAAAAACGAAAATTTTAATTAAAATTCTTATGAAATGGAATCTGTCATCTCCGTAAGACATGTTCTTGCAGCACTGAGATTGAGGTAATGGTCTGTAAACAAAGGAAAAACCGCAACCACGTTACTGCAGCATGTGCAGGATGTCCGAACATTGACATCAACTGCGCATTCATCTCACCCTTCATCTAGACTGCATCAAGTATGTAGTTCTTCAAATACGATACATATACAACTTTGTAGTTGCGCTTGCTATACTAAAACTGTACTGTATTTTAAAACACTCTATGGTCATTATTAACTATATTACTCTCTAGACATACTTGCTACGTACCAGAAAATAGCTGTATTCCTAGCAGAACAACACTTTAGATATATTTGTAATGCTCAGTAGTTATCATTAAGACCTGTTATCTACGAACGCGATTCCTGGCTATAACGTGTGCTGTTGTTTGACAAGTGGAAATTGTCATCCAGGGTGCCGAGCCACAAAGCTATCGTATCTTCACTATCCATTATAAACCTAACGGAAGCGTGGTGCTCACTATCCTCATCTTCGGATAGGTCTACACTCGACTACGTAGATCTGTGGACAGAGCATACTGACCTATCCACATATCTACATATAGTCGATTGTAGACCTATCCGAAGATCTTATTAAACTAGTGCGAATATATATGCTCCACGTGGAATTAATGTCAATGTTTCACTAGTTTCACATTCAAATTATAATTATTTTTTTTTATATATAAATATAATTTAATGTGATGATAGAATAATTAATTATTCTGCAGTTAATAACATCCAGGTAATCGTGAATGTTATTATAATGAATTGATACATTTAGCAAATGACTACAATTATAATGTATTTAATATACTAAGTAGTCAAGTTTAATTATATAAACACCGATACAATATTACAATAACCATTGACATGCATGGATACAAGAAAGTTATATAAGAAGACGATAGCACAACCTATTTTGTTCATGAAATCACCGATAATACACAAATGTAATAATTCGCAAAGCAATCGCAAGATCCGACTATAACCGCCATGTTGCGCTCAGTGCTATGAGATTTGTAACATACATCTCTATATGCATCTGTCTTGTACGTGTGGTGCTAGCAGTACTTATAAATCTGGACATAAAACAGCTACACGTTAGCCATGCAGGCAGACAATCGGTTGCATCTACCTCCCGGGTCATACTAACTCCTGCAGCTTGGTCTGCTGAAAGCTCTTCCATCGGATCCAGCCATCGTCAGCAATACAGACACTTCTAGTCACTATACTAGGACCGGAGGTGCACAGACAGGCATGTGACGTCAGCAATTCTCTGGCGGCGTACGTTTGATTTTAGACCATAATAAAACACTGTTGGACAAGTCAGAGCCATGGCAACAACGCCAGTGGCGGTCTGCGCTATCTGTACCATCAGAAGACCAAACCCAGTGGTCATCGCTTTGTCTGTTTTATTGATATGCCATAGTAATAAGCCTGTCCACTAATGCCTTGCATTTGACCAATATCGGGGGCAGTCAACGAAGCAGCTTATAGATACTGTACCTAATCTAAATGATGTCCGTTCGCATAGCAATACTAATACCGCTGCGTACACTATCAGTTGGGTTATACGAAACAGGTACGATTTATCGGGAAACGCCCATGACATAATATGGATAGTATATGTGAGATGTTTTAATTAACACATGATTACTGGAGCGGTACTGTACACATTCTGATAGCCTTCTCAACTCCATGAGGAAAGTTTATAATGCTGTGCTTCGTGGCTGGCAAGAAAGCACCCTTTCATGAAAGCACCATTGGTACCCATGTTGGCAGCTTTCATTAGTAGCAGGCTCAGATAATAGGGCAACTAGGACCTTAGTTCTAAACAATGATGTAGTGTCTATAGGGAAAGTAGTCGTTAGCGTTTGGTAACCACGTGATGCTGCAGCATTTAGCCAGAACCCGTCAATTTACATGTGATTAAATACTAACATGATAATCTCATATCCGCCAGATGCCAATGTGATCAATGTGTAAGGTTCTCAAAGCGTCCTTGTACCAGGAATCATCACCCGTGTGCTGTGACGCGCCCGGAGAGCACTCCTCGCTAGTGAAATGAGACAGACTTGGCTCAGATGACAACGACAGGGAAAAAATAGATCAAATTATTCTTCATCAATATTCCTAGACGCCATAATTGTCTCTTTATGGCATCAGAAGTCTACTAAATATTCAATATGTCCTCAGTGTCTTACTTGAGGAACACCATGCGCCGTGCAATGACTATCATTTATCAGTGTAATTTAAGCACCTACTCTATCAAATACAAAATACCTAGGACTATTGTCATAAAACGAGAACAGTGTACTTTAATACCTAGGAAAGTCACGAGTCAAATTACCCATGTCCGTTTCTTTCAAATATGGACATACGGGTCGTTAGAATGTGGAGTTTGTGTGCAGAAAAAAACAACATTATATCTAATTAATAATGTTCAGAACGATCATCAAAGTAAATACACGCTTCCTCCTACTGATCTAACCTAGTATTAGTTGGTCAAGACCGTACATTATCTATGCACATGTCAATGTAATTCCTTCACAACAAATGAATTATGAAAATCCAGAGCAAGTAGAATTAAAGTCCATGCAATATTCATCCCTCTCCACACGTCGGTACAAAGCAAGTGAAATGGTCATCACACGTCAACGTAATTAGCCACTAACACGTACTATCTTATTGATACCGACAGTCTTCATTGGAAAGTAATCAAGAAGTTACCTACTACAGTCGTTTATCCAGGAGACGCTATAATATACGGTATCGGTGGGAAACATTGGCGTGAAGATATGTCACAGAGGTGCCTGTACGCTCTAAGCCGATTTGCCTGCGTTTGTTCTCAGGATTATAGCGCTACACGGCAGGTGCTGCGCTAATGAAGCTCACGACGCGCGGCATATTCTTACTGGAAATCGTTAAAGCACTCTTCTTGACTGAAGTGTCTATGATCGTCTCCATTAGTCGTATTGCAGGTTAGTCTCTGCTTCATAGCCCGGACACACATTTGAAAGCCGGAGTTGGTCCAGAGATCGAGTACAATATCTTAGTTTGATCAGATTCACGATGAGAGCCATCTCGATCTGCATTTAATCACATTTGCTGTCAGGAACAAGTATAGTACGATCTGTTGCACACATACCAAGAAAAGCATGCATACACATTGATTTCCTGCCCGTATAATAGTGGATACATTATACTCCGATAGCAATTACGTTAAAGAAAATATACATTAATTCAGCTTTTTGAATATAAGAACACGAAAACATTTTGAAGAGAAAATAACTAGTATATAGCATGTCTGGTATTGGTACTACTAAATAATACTAATATTGAAACCATAACGAACCCTCGTACAAACAGACTCCCACCAGCCAAGGAGCAATTCAATCGTAGTTAATCACATAAACATTCCATCGATGCGTATCCTAAGAGCATAATATAATATAGATTTGCAAACCCAGCCAGCATTCGATAATAGAAGTAGCATCTTATTCTCCACTGCAATCACACCTGCCTAGCTGTGAGGTCGCCGCACCAATACCGAGGTCACACAACTCTGGCACGCTCATCTGACCTACGTGCTCTGGAGGCTGCACGATCATCCTCTTCTATACGTTTGTTCGCGAAACTCATAAGTCAAACTCATTGAGCTTTAATTCGTTCCATGATCTATGTATTTCTTGAACCCGAGTTGCATTACAATTACAGAAATGGGCGTCTTGACAATACTCTTGTCCTAGAAATATGACATTTTCCTTTGGCTGTGCACTTAATTTGCGGTATCAACTGAGAGAACGGAAACATGAGCTACTGTCGGCAGTATAATATATTTATTTTACTCATTGTGAATAAATACGAAAACTCTGGAATTTCTCACATGACAAGTGCACATGAAAATATACAAGTGTACAGTATAAGTGTACGTGACAAGTGTACATGACAACAAGAATAGTGTGCATGGCAAGTGTGCATGACAACAAGAATAGTGTGCATGACAAGTGTACATGACAAGTGTACGTTCTCCTTTCGATAATACCGGATGCTGGCTAGTCCCAAGTAATGTCTTGTTTTCTCGGTCCTGACTCAACGTTTCCACATTAATTGTTCATGTACTAATGCCATGCTTTCGATATCATTATCCAAAGGTATTTATCAATTGTAATGGTCAGTGTGAGCACTTGGAACCCTTCCAGCTACGTGTAGACTATTGCGGACCTTTACTACACTGAGGTGGGTTGATATTCTATTCTATTGCACTTCTCACAATCTGTAGACCTAATCATTATTGCACGACTATACCTGCATAGAAGGTGACACAGCTGAACAGTGTATGCCATTATATGGTATCGGTGATAATGCAGACAAACTTGTGGACTAATTTAGCAATCGGGTATTAGGCTTTTATCAGTACCACAGGCAAACAATTACCTAAACATCTTTGATGCTGGCAGCGATCATATCTCTAGTGTCGGCCTGTACGACCTCATCATAAATCCCATTTAGCTGAAACCTTATACGATTCCAATTACTTATGTAAATTGACACGACTGCCGTGCTACGGGAGATAACCGAGGTCGAGTCCATATTGGCACCCAACGACGTGTTCCAACTGCCAACCCTAGAATAACAAGACCATTATTTCATAAAAAGAATTCTACCAAATTCTACAAATTCTACAAATTCTACAAAAGACTATTTTAGTCAACTGACGGTCTTCATTTTGTTCATACTACTACAAGGTTGTTTACAAGGACTGCGATGATGTCGAGCCTGGCTGTACTTATACTGGTCATTCGTAATTACCGCTTACAATCATGCACATGTTCTATACTCATTTTGTCTGACAATGGTTGTCATTTAGGTTGGACTAAAAATTGTATTGCCAATAACGAAGCAATTTTCTCTCATGGAAGGCACGGCAATTCCACGAAGTAACTAGTGACCTACAATGGATACTCTCTAGTATTAATAAATAGCTACAGCACATCATCTTTCTACAGAAGAGCTGTACAGGTCCATTCATTTAATAGTAAAGCCACCATGACAGATATGCAAGTTGTACCACCTATACAGCATGCACTAGTAAGCCATAGGCGGTACCAATATAATGAAGTATGGCCGTTTATTCATGAAGTATAATTGGTTCTATATATTACCTCTTATACCAGAATATATTATCATTTACTATCTGCATGTGTACAATATTCATACAACATACGCACTTCATTGATATTCTCAGTATTCCAGGGGGTAATTCAATTGGCAATGTCATCATTAGTTGATGATTAGAAATCTGTGCACTACTATTCGGTAAAGGGGGCGCATGTGTTTTTGGAGGGGGTGTAGTTGAAGGTTTTCCACATTGGCGGCAACAGGGAGAGGGGTGCAGTGACACACATGGACTATATAATTCCCAGGGAATCCAATTAATTAGGTACAGTAATATGAGGCGTGTGCTATGAATGGTAACAAGCTAGGGTCCTCTCACTGAGCATCAGGCAAAGCGTGCAAATTAACAATTCGTCAATAACCTCACGATTTGTTGTCACTTCCGTGCCGTTTCCATAAACTCAGCATATGACACACACACACGCACGCACACACACAGACAAACGGAGACATACACGCGCACACGCGCTTGCTTATAATATTGCATATAATGGAATATATTACTTCAGGTTATGTTTTATTGAATTTATTATTTTTATGTCACGAAAATGTAAAAAATGTGATAATATTGAAAACCAGTGTGGAAAATGCGGAAAATGTAAAGCTTGCTGCCAAAAATACATGTGTAGACAAATCAAATGTACACACTCTCGGGTAAAATATGTTTGATCATGACTATAAATGTTGACATGCGAAACGTAGAAATCTGATCGCTGAAAATCTTAGTATTCCCTGGATGCATAGCTGCCGTACGAAACTGCGTAATGCTTAAGGGCACCTAACATATAGGTCTACTCCGTTTACCTTAACCATAGACCTCAAACAAATTGTAATGGTCATCAAACAAATTGTAACAATTCTTTCTTTAAGCACAATGAATCAAGGTCTTCAGAATGGCATACTAAACAGCTGCTAAATGTCTAACCATAGGTCAGCCTCAGAGTTACGCTGTTTCGAACATTATGTAGAACCCTCGTCTCGTAGCGCCGTCAACATTACACATGAGAACCCTCGTCTCGTAGCGCCGTCGACAGATGCTGACCAGTCATGGAATATTGCTTAGATTTGGTCGTAATGAAGCTTCAACATAGACATTAGCTCCGATCTGTAGCAACATTCTTGACAAACTAAGAAGGATAATTGCAACTCCTATCGCAGTAATTGACATGTCCAGCTTCGTTAGAATGAATATATTTATGAATTCTGCAGGCATCGTAGGATCTGACTGCCATGGCCAGTAGGCTGTTGGCTCAACTACTGGAGCAGCGTTCCTCAGCCCGGCACCGACAGATGATGGTCCTATATTGGGGCGAGCGATGTTACATAAGTATATCAATGATAATTACATCTGCTTATGAGGTTACATGTACGTCGTCGTGGTCACCCCTGTCTAAAATAATGTCAATAAAACTCAGGCTATGGAACTTGCCCACTTTCTGTACTAATTTATTTGCTTAGTTCTGATATAGATATTACATAGTCATTGATGTCGACATTACGTAGTCGTTGATGTAGATATTACATAGTCCACGTAGACCGAGGTCCGTTATGCGCGCGCAGATGGCACGATGTGTGGCGCCACAGAAAAGTAAATTGAACGTGTTTTGCAGTCGTGGCGACTTACTATGTTGAATGCTGTGTATATATATATATAACTATGTACGCATGTGGTATATGTGGAGACATCAATAACTGATGATTCTAACTGGACAGACGTAATACGTCACCGGTGCAAATGTGAATACTACTGTCAATAACGTGCAGACAATGTATTAATTCCAAGTCCCCCAGGTTAATAAAGCTATAGGATTCCATAGATGGTATGTCCCTTACACGAAAAAACATATATTTAACATGGAAAACAATCCCAAACATTTATATCCCAAGTATATAATGAAGAGAAACGTACATAAGATAACACGCATGGTCATGATAAAGGGAGTATTAATGTCAACCATTGTCACTAATGGACAGCCGATATCAACAGGATATAGTTAAGGTGACATGGCTCATTGGACAGTATATATATATTCACAGTAATGTGACCATGACCTTTAAGCTTCTCCGCATAAAATGTCACATCAGAATTAAAAATGAACTAGAATGAAAAACATAACTAATGTTTGTTCTAAGGTTAAACGAATTGACCAATCACACATTGCAGCGGGGATATATCAAACTTGGGGTGGTGCGTTTCCTGTAATGGACATTTAGCTGACTTGATATATACATGAATTGAGTTCATGGTATAATATACAAACAACCGGTAATTTGATCTAATGTAATGCATTACTCACCGAAGTCCTAGAAAACTACCGGTCGTTCAATTCTCATGATAAATGACGGTATTGACTTCTGCCATGGGCAGCTGTTACGTCTGAAATGCGTGCTCCCGGGAGCAGTCAGTGCGGCGTAATTTCTTTACTAAACTGCACTCGAGGGGCCATCCATTGCACGAGATTATAGCCATTCCACGTTGATTTATTACACTAATATGAGTCAATATATGAACCATACGGGCTTTATTGCCATTTAAGGAATATCATTCAACATTAGTGATTACGACAACTGCCATAAAGTGTATAGATGGCACGAATGTAACAGTAAATGTGATGAGGAAAAACACAAGCAAAGCAACACGTCGATAACTGCATGTACCGTGAAAGGCTTGATTTTTCGTGATAAGGTCAGCCGTATAAAATGAAGTGCACTTAGGGACATATTATCTAAACAGGTTACCTTTTTTGTCATTACCATGTATAACAAGAAGTAATATGTGGATATAGATGATCATGCACACGTATATGGCCTAATATTAACTACTATGAGTAGGTATGTGAATGTTGTGTACATACTTTATTGCTGTGAATGCATGCATGACTACTGCTGCTCGTTATATACGTGAAAGCAGCTGTGGTTCAAAGGACATTAAATGAGAACTATTCAATCCCACCAAGGTAATAAAGGCGGCACCGTCCTTGATTATCCTGTGGTCTGGTGACACCCACAGGTCCTATAGTGCCGGCTACTGAGTAGATTTACTCGCAGAAAGAGAGGAAGAGTTCTTCTGTTAACATGGCCTCAGTGTTTCCCCGGTATAAAGCCCGCTTGATCTGGCCTGGCTCGGTCACAGGCTGCCGTATATAGCTGATGTAAGCCGACTATACGTGAAGACCAACTTGTAGCAGCTATTCGCTAAAGTCTAAGACTGTATTCGATTAATGACTCAATCGACCCTAGTGTGACACTCGAGTGATGAGATCACCAATAGAACAACTCGGGTTTCATCCGAGATGTCAGGTGTATACTCCCCACTTCGGTAGGAGTTTGTAACTGGGTGTTTACTCCTCCCTTTCGATTCAAGTACGCATGCTCCGTGACCTAACACTCAGGACCCTAGAATCGTGAATCGAATACAGCCCGGGGGTATGGGGTGTAGTGTCTCTTCCTCTGATTATAACAGTCCGCCTGTGCTGATATACTAGTACCTATCTCCAGGGATGAGCCACCCTCGTAACTCAAGGACACTGTATTCCGTTTCACTTCACGTGGTACCCCTGACACACATCAGTAGCAAAACTTACGCAAACATCCAATATAGCAGGAATGATACAATAATTTCATTGGATATATTTCCCCTGCAAACCATATGTAAAAGTCTACAATAGATGTGTGCCAGGGGTACCACATGAAGGGAAACGGAATACAGCACTCCTGTGGTGCGAGGATGGGGATGAGCTAGGATATATATACTTCACACTTCCCTAGAGTAAGGATATTATCAACGATTGCCATTTTAGAGCCAACGTTAAGTCCTATGTCAGCGCGATCGAACAAAACAAATGGCGAGATAAACGTTGATGATGATGCATTAGAATTAAGTCAAAAATAAGTTAGATGCATTAGGGATGCAGCTTCTTCAACGTGTGGACTGCGAATTAGGCGAGAGTATACTATGACCTAATCAATGGGTCTCTCACACCAAATCATCCTAAATGTCTGGCTTGATTTTCTATACTGTATGGCTGCACAGGCGCTTGCCACGGATAGTACTGTAGATCGAATCTATCTATGTTGGGTTTTTTTAAATGAAAATATATACTTTTCTATATTAAATACTATTACTTGATCTAATAGCATGATGACACAATACGTAAAATAGTAAAAATAACATTACAATTAATATATCGAATGTTTACAGTCGTCTTCTAGCGCCTGTGACTGTATGTACTGTAAATAGGGTATCAGGGCATGTCCACCCCCCCCACCCCCGGACAAGTCCCCCCGGACATTTCCCCCCGAGACAAGTCCCCCCTAGG
>JAUTBZ010017121.1:0-19977 GCA_032361785.1 Lepetodrilus galriftensis
TGGCAGTTGTAGATGGTACCGACCCTCACCATGTTTAGAAGCGATTGATACTGGACTGTTAATTATAGCTGAAGGAATAGAATTATTTATCACCGATTACCCTACCTTAGACGATAATTTTTCGGTCGAATTTCAGGCGCTTGATAACTATTCGAATTATATGATGAATATCACTCCTTGGTGGGCGTATATTGAAAGCCTTTTACGAGGAGCCCAAAACGGGGGGATGGTTACTGCGTCATGGCCACCACCGCAAACCACCGTTTCGAGTATAAAAACTGCTGTTAGTGCTACAGGTACTGTAATAGATAAACTTTTCGGGACTTCTCTTCTTTCGAAAGTCCCAACCTTTTCGATCAACGTTGATACTCTTCCAATCGCGAGACGCGATAAAGCTGGAGATCTTTGGGGATCCAAAACCGAACCTTTTACTTTAGCAATCACTCGTGCGGGGTTCTTTTCGGCGGGTGCGACATACTGTCAATCATACGCTGCATCACTTGAGAGCATTATTCACGGCTTACAGACCTACAAAAACGGCGATGAAGGCTGGTGGCATTGGGGGAAATGGAGAACGAAGTTCCTCGCCCTCCAACTTGTTCCTGCGATGGGGTGCATAGGAGCCCACTTCCTATATAGAAATGAGGGATACCTCGATTATCGTATCAAGGATGAATTTTCTCAAAGTGGAGGTATGAGTTCTGGTGAGGTTAAAAAACGGAAAAACGCATGGTCACAAGCAAGTTCCAATATCGCTCTATCCTATCGACCTCGTGCAGGAAGAATGGACGAAAAAAAAGGAGACAGGAGAAAGTTTGAGATTATCAATGGAAAAGGTAAAGACTATGTTAGAAATGACAACTACAAAAATGAAGGGTATTTTGCAATGTCAAGGGCGGAGCTTGTATACAAACAACCTTTCAAGGCTTTCGGTGACCTCAGCTGGGGGGGGCCTGCTAGTTTCATCTCTAATCGCCTTGGAACGCAAAAGCAACCTGATATGTGGTCACCTCGTTGGAAAGCTAAAAACCGACCTTTTTCAGTCCCTAATGAAATAATTGGGAGTTCAATACAAGGCGGTAACGCATCTTTAGGTACTATTGTTAACGATGTCCTTCCTTTGCTTCTTCTCGGTTCTACTCTAGGAATTTTTGATGACAACTTCACTAAAGAATCCGGTTTGTACGACCTTTTATATCTCATTAGAGTTGGAGGGATCGGCAGTACTGGTGGATTCAGCTCCACAGTCCTCACCTCGGTGCCAAAATGATATTTTCTAAACTTCATAAAAACGAATGTGGGTCTGCGATGACAGAATTCGTTATCGGACTACCCATATTTCTCATTATTTTCTCTGGTATGGGTACCATCTACCGCATTAGCGATAGTGGCCTAAGAAATATGGCTGGTGCTAATTCAGATTTATGGGTACAGGCTCAAGACTCAAAGTTATCCGCTGCCGCAGTAATTCCAGCAACTGCCGCGTTAACTGTCACATCCATTAAAGGGCTATTCACCACAGGGAGTCAAGCAGGGGGAATTTATCTAGATTCCTATGCGAAGGTTGGTCTTGCTTCAGCTATCGTTCCAGGTGCTCCTGGAAACCGAAAAGTTGTACCTAAAATTACCCAAATCGATCCAGGTTTCTTATCCAAAGCTCCATCTACGCACCTCCTCAACGACCTTTACGATATAAAAGGGTCAGCAAATTTCAAGGGGTTTGGCGGGTTTTTAAGCCGTTTTATACGCGGGACCGGATCAGGACTAGCTATTGCTACAGGTATCCGATATGGGTCGGTTAACGCCAAAAAAAGCAGTAGTGTGAATACAGCAGCGGGACCTTTTGACCTTGAATCAAACGAACTTTCGTTACCATTCAATACTGCGGCAACCCACCGTTTATCCGCACTTGCGCTTATTCGTCTGGAGCATTCTCAAAACGAAGTCACCAATAAATCGATACTCAATTTTACTGGAAGCTTTTCTAAAATTAATACTGATGGACCTCCAGACTGGGGTAGCCCAGGTAGTGGTTCTAAGAAACCCAGCAAATGCTCTAAGCAAAAAAAGACATACCAAATGTGTAGAAAGTCTAAGATTGAGAACTATCGTGATACAGTCAAGTCGTGCGAAAGTGCCAATGGATGTGCTTCGTCCGAGAAAAACGGAAAACTTTGTTCAGCCTGTTCACACACACAATGGGAGGTTTCCGATGCAGATAAAGCCTGCAAATCCAAGAAGCCAGCAAGTTCTTGTAAAGGCGCTGCCGCTGGAACCAAGCTAGATGTAAGAATGTGTAAATTCATCAATACACCAGATTGTTCACTTAAGTTAGGAAACTAGTTATGAAAACACTAATCAAACTCCTCATCGCATCCTCGTTGATCACAGTCATCGCTTTTTCTTTCCTAACCCTTAATCCAGAAAAAGACTTCGTTAAACCGGCAACTGCGGATATTTTTTCATTAACAGGCACTGACTCCGAAAATGGGTTTTCAAATGCAGTAGAAGCTCTTGGAATGCATCCAAGAGCTTATGATTTTAACGGAAATCTCATGTATTTTGGAAACGCAAGAATCCACCAATCAGAGTCGGCAGAAGAAACCGCAAACGTGGTACAAGAACAACTCGTTTTCGCTGGAGTAAACAAAAAGAATTATATGAATTCTACTCCTCTCCTCGCCCTAGATCTAAAAAATAAAACGATTTCCCCAAAAAAAGAAAAGCAGATCACCGAATACCAATCTGCAATGCTGGCTGGGGAAGTTGTACCCACTCGTAAAGAAAAAAACGTTTATGAAATGTCTGGGGTTCTTGGTATCGGATCTATTGATAAATTAAACAGTAAAATGAAAAAACTAGGTAAAAATAAAATCAACAAAAACGTTCTTTCTGATGCTCTTAGTGGGTATCGATATATTGAAGTCCGACAAGAGGACAATTCTCAGACCGCAGAAATCCTCGCTATTTGGAGTGATGATTTCGTTGCTGGTAAAATGAAAAACCAACAAGGAGTAAAACAATCTCCACCCGATCCTGAAATCCCTGCATGTGTGGGATGCAAAAGAGTTCATCGTGTTAGTGCATTGGATAAAAATGAACCCTATAACGCTAACAGTTGGATAAGTACTACCAATATCGATTCAACTTACAATTTCTACGTACGGTCCATGAAAGCCAGAGGCTGGAAAGTCTCTCAAACGCAAGAGATGATAAATAAACTTTCACTGCTTCCCGAGGTCTCAGCAATCCCTGGGCGTGGTCTTGCCATGGAAAAAAACGGACGAGTAGCTAATATCACCATACTTCCAACTCAAAATGGAGGTTCTGAGATATTTAGCCTCGAAAAATATAGAAATGCACAGAGTTCACTGAAAAAACTCCAACACAAACAAACATCTTTTTTAGAAAAATTATCCAATCGTAAATAAAAACCTTCACTCCGCGTTTTCTAAATCCTCTAAAATATCAGAAAAACGAGTCGAGTTTACTTTTACATATCCTCGAGTTAAATCCGTCCTTGCGTAGAAACCTTGTTCTGCGCCCTTCCCCTTCCGATAAAACACTCCTGATACTTTTTGAGAAAACGCATCCAGTTTCATCTCAAACTCCAAAACCACTTCTAATCCTTCAGGAACCAAGACTTTCGGTACAAAACCCTCAATCGATAAGGGAAGTAACTTATTCTTTAACCACGCCTCCGCGACTTCGCTATCCTTTGAGCCTTCCACCTTCCATGAGGGTTTTTCTGAGTCCCTATTTTTTTGCGAAAAAAACAAATCCCCTTTGTTCCGCCGAATGAGAATGGATTGGATTTCCGACGATTCTCGCGCGAATATCACTTTAGCTTCGAACTTCTGATCTGCGTGGATGATCGTTCTAAACATTTTTCCATCGACCGCAAAAACCATTCCCTCATCATCGCGAATGTAGCGTATCGAAGAACCGTAGCCCGATCCACCCACATCAAATGTAGTTTTTTCTTTCGCAAAGATTTCGAATTTCGCGACCGAGTTTGTGAACCCAAAGTCCTCCTCCCGTCCTTTTATCCCACCGATCTTGGAACGCACTCGAAAAGGAATAACGCGAGATATAAAATCCTTGCCTGTAGTCCCAAGAAGAAACCTTCTATGGCCGACCTTACTCAAAGCGTCCACGCTTTCTTCAACCACTGTGAGCTTTTTATCGAATGGCGAGCCGTTTATCGCGTTTTTTAAAACCCTTCGTTCTGTCTCCACTTCCCAAAACGCACCCAAACGATCGACTTTACGCATTAGCTTCACGTGGATATTTTTTGATTCGTATACAAGCTTACTAATTTCGTGTTCTTTTAAGGAAAGAAGAATCTCTCCACCACTATCGAAATCTCTGTCTTGTTGCGGTGCAAACAACCAGGCCCATGATCCGAAGAAGGTCGTGGTCACAAAAAACAAAACAAGAAAAATAAGTCGCTTTCTCATGTACTAATCTTGGTCTTTCTACGCGATAAACGCCAGCCGCCAAGAATCAAGAAAAAGAAGGGAATCACAACCACACTTGTGTAGAACCAAATCCCCTGCCCCTCTTTTGTGGGCGAAAATGCAACATCCTCTTCAGAGGAGATTTTTCCACTAAGTGCTTCTTGTTTTGTAAGCCAATTCACAAGATCTAAAGAAAACTGTTGGTTCCCCGTATTCTGCATCGCAAAATCGGAAAAGAGTGTGGCATCGGAACTTACCACTGCTCGCCAGTCCTTACCCTCGACGGCAACGACTACCGGACGGGATTGTCTTCTTTCCTTTTCGCCGGGTTCGATATCACCATCAAGCTCCATCCAAGATCCGCTTGGCGATTTTAGCAGCGCTTTGGTTTTCCCCGCTCCATCCACTTCTTTAAAAGCGCCGCTCTTAGAAAGAAAAATACCGTAAGCGTTACTACTATCTCGGTTAATCGTACGAATCGCTGGATGAGCAGAAAACTGGTCTGTTATAAAATGCATTCTATCTTGTTTTGACCGCGTAATAGGCTGAATTCCACTTTTCGAAAGGAGGATTCCTTTTTCGAATTCCAAGCCCATCCATTTTATTAGGTCATCGGTATAGTCCTTACCCTTTGATAATGGTTTTTGTTGACGTAACTCTGGAGGCTCAAGTGCCAGTAACAAGGAACCGCCCTTTAATAGATACTCCTTAATCGTTTTAAACTCTGACTCCGAAATGCCAAAGTCAGGCCCAACCATCATGAGCACATCCGCGTTGTCCGGAATCCTAGCTGCCAAACCGTCCGCACTTCCGTAGGGCTTTAAGTTGAAATTATAGGTCTCTAACCCTTCCTTTAAAATTCGGATTTTATGAAAAACGCTTGCCTGTTTCCCCTTCATCTGGAGCTCCCCATGGCCCGTGGTGACATAGGCATTCAATCTTCCACGCTCCAACGCAATAAGAGATTTTCGAACGTAAGTATCGAGGTCGCGAAGTTTCTCTCTTACTCTTTTCTCTCTAATATTATTCCCAATCCGTATCGTCTGTGGACGAATTGCCCGCTGGTTTCCGTTTTCTAAAATAGTATTTTTTTCGCCGGCCTCAATCGCTTGAGTCGAAATAGAGATATAGCCATTCTCTCGAATTTTTAGGCGGTTCGATAACGCTGGACGTGTGGGTTGATCGATGATCTCTAACACAATGTCCGTCTTCCTCTCTAATGCGTGAAAGTAATTTTCGAGTTCAATACCCACTTCAGATGATGCCCCAGAAAAGACACGCACCACGAAAGGAGAAGTAGCATTGTTTACCAATGCTAAAGTAGTTCCTCCGGGAGATGCGGTTTTAAAAAACGAAAAATCTATTTTGTAATTGTATTTTTTTGCTAAAAAATTGGTGGGAAAAATGCTCAACCCTACTAAACTGACGACCAACGCCGCGTAACTTGCTCTACGAACAAACGCTTCGGGTAACACTGTGGGCGATTCCCTGAGCAGAATAATAATCGCTCCCACTCCGGTAGATCCGATAAGAATTATTGCACTTGCCAGAATCCCCAAAAGTAAAGAAGCCTCGCCAAAAATCAGGCTTTGGAAAAAACCAGACTTTTCGATGTTTGCGAGAAGAAAAACCACCATTCCTAGAATCGTGAGCGTAGTAAAAAGAACACCTCTTTTAGCGGCGATGGCATACGCGCCTTTTTTCTGGACACCGAACTTGAGAAAGAGAGGAATCGTATACGCCAACGCTAGAACACTAAAAATGCTTAACGCAAAAAACATGTGCGAGCTTTCACTTATCCTCATCCCTAATGCAGCTCCCCAGAAGAGGCAAAAGGCGAACACAAAAATCGCTGAAAAGGTATTCATTTCCACCGCCTCGATCCTAAAATTTGCGTAGCCATGGTCAGGAAGAAGACCGTCATAGAGACGAAATAAAAGATGGACTGCGAGTGAATTTGCCCTTTTGCGAAGGTTCTACCGAAGTGGCGATCAAACATGCTTAGATACGAAAAGAGTTCTCGGAAAGGGAGGTCCACGATCTTTGCAAGCACCCAAGAGAGAAGAAAGAAGGCCAAAATTACGCCAGTAATCACGGCTGATACTACTTGGGATTTTGAAAGGGTAGAAGCAAAGACGCCGATGGCAGAACTCATAGAAATAGAAAAGAATAAGCCCAAATAACCAACACCAATATGAGCGATAGAAACCTTCCCGTTTACAAAAATGAGTGCTGGAATGTAGATACTACAGAGTAATAAAAAACCTAAAAACGCGACGGCTGAGAGCCACTTTGCTAATACGAATTGTAAGTCAGATACTCCAGCGCTTTGATATAAAACCAGAGTCCCCTGTTGTTTCTCTTCTGCAACAAGTCGCATGGTCAGAAAAACGGACGCGACAGTAGTAGTGCCAAACATAACCCAGAAAAACCCGAAGTGCTGGGGACCTGTCCCCGCAAGAATATCGTAACTCAGTTTAGCTTCCGTACCGAGGGACATGGTGTTGAAAAGAAGACCTGTCATTAACAGGACCAATGCAACGATCACATAACCGGAGAAAGAATTGAAATAGGACTGAAGGTCACGACGGGCTATGAGCAGAATAGTATTCATTCCTTCCCCACAAGATTTGCAAACACGTTTTCTAATTCACCGACTAAGGGTTCTGCTGTTCTCGGTTCGAAGCCGCCCTTAATCAGAGCGGACAACACGAGATGAGGCGCGTCTTCTGAGAGAAAAATCGAGTAGGCTTGAGAATGGAATTCGAATGAGGACACGACTTCAAGTTTTTCTAATACTTTTTCTATCTCTTCGGTCTTCTCAAGACTGTCTTGAGTAAAAGTGAAATGATAATTGTATCCTGACCTCTTTGATATTTCGGCTTCGGTGCCATCTGCGACGATCCGTCCCTTATCCAATACAAGGATACGATCACACACTTGAGATATCTGAGACAGGGCATGGGAACTGATCAAAAGAGTACAAGATTCCTTCAGACTTTTCAGAAGCTCTCTCATGTGTACCATTTGAATGGGATCCAACCCAGAAAAGGGTTCATCTAAAATCACAAGTTTGGGACGGTGGATAATGGCTTGTGCGATGCCGACACGTTTGCGATATCCATGTGATAAGGCATCGATAAGCACATCTTGTTTACCTTCCAAATCACAACGTGTAATGACTTCCTCAACGGCTTTAGAGAGCTCAAGGTTTTGCATTCCCCTCAGCTTCCCGCACCATCTAAGAAATTCGGAGGTCCGCATTTCTCGATAAAGCGCGGGCTCTTCGGGAAGGTAACCGAACTTACTTTCCACCTTATTTTCATCTTCCCAAATATCTTGGTTATCAATAAGGATTTGCCCTTCACTGGGGACAAGTATCCGACTTAACATCTTCAGAACTGTAGACTTTCCGGCGCCGTTCAACCCAAGAAAGGCGACGATCGAATTGCTCTGAATCTTAAAATCAACATCCACCACGGCCGGAAAATCTTGATAATAACGTGTTAGGCCTTTTACTTCGATCATAGGTGCTCCAAATCCCGATTGAAATACGTGGGCGAAGCAAAAAGGTCAAACGATTCCTCTCGTAAAAGCCTAAGGTTGAATTCCTATTTTCTTGAAAGGAATGTCCTTAAACTCCTTGAGCTTAAATGCGGCAGAGTCTTTACGAAGACTGAAATCGCCGCCATCTGCATCCACATATATGTTTTCTACGCTCTCAAGATTATCGGACAAATCGGCATATTTATTGAACACGCCGGTTCCATCGTAGTCCCCTTCTCGCATCCAAACTTTATTCCCAAAACCAATATTATATTGAACGTAGGTTCCTTCAGGATAGAGCCAATGACTATGCGCCCCATTGCGATTAAAGTTGGTGCCCCGTATATCTTCCCACTTGTTGGGTATTTTTGCAGCTTCTGGATAAGAACTTTTCCATGGATCTTGTTGGTAAGGCATTGCGATGAGATTCTTAAAGACCTGAAGTTTATCCGAACCGTCTGGACCGACGTTCAGAATACCCGCCATGTCTCCAGAATACCCTATACCGTTTTTAGTCAGCACGTTATTCCTCACAAGAGTATTCCGACCTCCCCTGGCGTTAATAGCGCGCCCAGAAACGTTATGGATAATGTTTCCGAATATCTCTACACCCGCGCTAGAATCGTCGATATAGATTCCGTGAACACCATGATCTTCAACAAAGCCCGTTTTAATATCATGAATGAAATTGTAACGAATTTTACTACCTAACCAATCCCAACGACGTCCCGTATAAATCGCGCCACCATCACCAGACCACTGGTTGGTGTGATGAATATTATTATACTCGATAATATGATTATTACCGGCGAAGGCGATAATATTGTAATTGGAATGATGAATATGATTATGTGAGAGGGTCACACCCACCGCTTTTTCGATTCGAAACCCGCCCGCAGAATGAGACCAATAACCGTTATGATGGACATGGGAATTTTTTACATAATTTTCGGAGGAAATCAGCTTCTTACGATCCCCACCTGTAATGATGATTCCGAAATTACCCACTTCGTAAACTTCGCACCCTTCCAATCCCACATCCGTACCGTCAAGTACAACCCCGTCTATTCCAGTGAATCTAAATCGACTTCTTTCGATCTTGATGTGTTCACTTTTCTTTGTTTGCAGGAGAACTGCGCGGCTCATTTCGAAACTGAGATTCTCGAAGCGAATATGACTTGCCCCATCCAAGAGAACTAAGGGTTTTTCGGAAATCGAAACCATTATTTCACTTTGTTTTCCCAGTGTTTTTTTAGGCCACATATACAGCATCCCCGTTGAACGGTTTAAATACCATTCTCCAGGCTCGGTAATTTCTTCTAGAATGTTTTCAAAATAGTAGGGCCTTTTATCCCTTAAACCGTAATAAGGTGAGGTAGGGGATCCAAAAGTAATCTTTTTTGATCCGTAATCTATATTGGTTATTTTCACGTGCTTATCAGAGAAGAAGTAGTACCACATTCCGTGTAACCAAATTTCTTCTGCCTTTTTCCAACGTTCAGGTCGTTTTCCTTCATAAGAAAAAAGGCGTTTTGAAGAATCTGTATTTTTCGTAAAAAGGTAAGGGAATTCTGCCGATTTATCTGGCCAACGGGACAGTTCCATCCTCTCCCCGTCCACGAATAATTCAAGTGCTCCCACATCACCCCAAGATTTTGTTCCACCACGTGAAACCAGCTTCCCATAATCAGTAGTGATTTTCGAAAGATCGATTTGGAGTAGCTTTCCTTTAGCGGCATCATCAATACGGTCAAATACCGCCGGGAGAGAGTCCGATTTCACTTCGGAGAATTTATCTGCAGGGAGACTTATCGCCCCGCTAATTCTCGCTTGCTCGCCTCGAAGACTGCGATAGGTGACGGGCTTCCCCTCCTCTCCTGAATCCTCTTGAGTCAAAGAAAAAGACGTGACCCGGTGGTAAATTCCTTCTTGGAGACAAACATGAACGCCGTCTTTAGGGCGGTCTCCTTTCTTCAGTTTTCGTATCGAGTCTCTAGCGCCTTCAAGGGTCTTAAAAGGTTTATCTTTGCTGCCTACGTTTGAATCTTCGCCAGTGGGCGAGATAAAGAAAGTACAAGAGCTATCATCGGCAATACATGAGGTCGTCGAGGGTACAAACCCGTCTTCGCACTCGCAGGTTGCGACTCCAGCTTTTATGGTGCAATTCCCCTTATCTGAACAGGTCACGCCCTCACAAGGGTCTATGGTTCCCTTATCCTTTATACATTCTTTATTTTCTTCATGATACCCCGTCACACACTGGCAACCCTCACCGGCTCCTTTAAGGGTGCAACTTTTCGCGTCGTCCCCTTCTTGAACATCTTGTGAACCAAAATCAATATCTTCGCCCACATCGGATTCGATTACCCGTCCTGGCGGACACCCCAAGCATAAAGATAGTGAAAAGAATAAAACGTACTTCTTCATTGGAATTTCCTTTTCTGAGTTTTACAGAACAGAATATCCTAAAAAGAAGAAGGATCCAAATCGAAAATATTTCGTTCAGTTACGACGACCGGTTACCAAAGAAATGTAATAGATAAGGTTCGCAACCGACCCAAGTGCAGCAACCACATAAGTCATCGCCGCCCATTTAAGAGCATCTTTTGCGCCTTTATGTTCCTGTTCAGTAACCATATTCGCGGATTCCAACCATTTTAGCGCACGTGAACTTGCGTCAAACTCCACGGGAAGCGTAACCACGGTAAAAAAGGTCGTCAGGGAAAAAAGAAACACACCGATCATCAACAACCAATAGTTATGGAAAAAAGCGGCTACAGCGAAACCTGCATACATCACATATGTCACATATTTGGAACTCACGCCGACGATGGGAACGATTTTGGAACGAAGCGTTAACCAAGAATAAGCCTGGGCATGTTGAAGTGCATGGCCGCACTCATGCGCAGAAACCGCAGCGGCTGCAGCATTAGCGTGTCCATACACAACCTCACTTAGATTTACCGTTTTATTTCTAGGATCATAATGATCTGTAAGTTGACCCGGAGTCGAAATAACTTGCACATCATGAATATTATTATCGGCAAGCATCTTCTCTGCTATCTGCGCGCCAGTTAAACCGTTCTGTAAACTAACTTTTGAATAGTGCTTAAATTTCGACTTTAATCGAGAACTAACCAAAGAAGAAATAAGCGCAAAAACGCCACCAATGATCAAGGGAATGATATTCATATATACAACTCACGAAAAGAATTTCTAAACAGAACCAATTTCTTTCGATTCTTATCTAAATGGGTACTATAACCCGACCCATATGAAAAGGATCCCATATGACAGCTGACAATCGTAGACCCTTTCCCAAGCTCCCCGAAAACATTCAAAAAATTCATATCATTGGGATCGCGGGCACCGCGATGGGAAGCCTCGCCGCGATGCTCAAGTCCAAAGGTTTTGATGTAAGGGGTTCAGACAAGATGGCCTATCCACCAATGAGCACATGGCTAGAGGACCAAGGGATTGACATCATGATTGGCTACGACGAAAAAAACTTAAATTGGGATCCCGATCTTGTAGTAGTTGGGAACGTTTGCCGTTCGAGTTACGCAGATGCAGTGGCAATGCGAGAAAGGGGAATCGCGAATTTGAGTTTTCCTGAGGCTCTACGTCATTTCTTCATGCGTCGAGGAAACAATATCGTGGTCAGCGGAACTCATGGAAAAACAACCACGACCAGTCTCATCGCGTGGTCGCTTTTTCATGCTCAAAAAGATCCGAGTTTTTTTGTTGGCGGAATAACTGGAAATTTCGATTCAAACTTTAGATTGGGTGGGGATCCTTTTGTGGTTGAAGGTGACGAATACGATACCGCGTATTTTGATAAAGTGCCCAAGTTCTGGCACTACTCACCTTATCGAGCCACGATAAATAATATCGAATTTGATCACGCCGATATTTACCCCGACCTCGAATCGGTCAAACACGTTTTCAGACGAATGGTCGATCTGATCCCCGAAGACGGAACCTTGTGGGTGAACGGTGATGATGTAAACGCACTCGAAGTGAGTAAGGACCATGATTGTGTTCGATATACTTTTGGCCTTGGAGAACACAATCATCTAAGGGCGATTAACATCGAATATGGTGAATTAATCTCTTGTGATGTCATCCACCATGGCGAAAATCTGGGTAAGTTCGAATTGCCTATGGTCGGAGAATTCAATGTACGAAACATGCTCGGAGCTATTGGAATTTGCTTGGATGAAAACGTCGATCTTGATGTTCTCAAAGAAGGTTTTAAGAAATTTAAATCGGTTAAGAAAAGACAAGAGCTCGTTGCTGAAGTTAACGAAATAAAAATCTTCGATGACTTCGCACACCATCCTACCGCTGTTGAAGCAACGTTAAAAGCAATGCGGAAACGTTTTCCTCAACAAAAAATTTGGGGAATTTTCGAGGCTAAAAGCAACACCTCCCGAAGAGCCGTTTTCCAAAACGACTATCCCAAAGCTCTTCGAATTGCCGACCACGTCATCATCTCCAAACCTTGGAGAAAAGACGATGACCTTCCCCCCGAAAAGCTACTCAGCATCGATAAGCTTATCGACGACATCGCCCTTTCTACGCCAGTGGAATTGATCGAAAAAGTGGATGATATTGCGACCTTCGTTGCCGCCAAAGCAAAACCTGGGGACATTATCGTAGGGCTTTCTGGCTCTTCTTTTGGGGGTTTGCATCAAAAAATTGCTGAAGCCTTGAGGAACCAATAACACGTTTTATCTATTATTTTAGACATAACTTGCATTTACATTTCATTCCTGTAGGATCCATTTGTCCCCAGATTCTCGTAAAGCGAGATACACAAATGAAACGATTATTACTGCTTATTCTGTTTGCAGTGGGCTGTTCTTCAAACGAGACTACCCCGAAACGCGATTTGGGTTCAACTGAGGATACCAGTACCGTCAAAGATATGGGAACCAAAGCGGACCAAGCCTCGCATGATGACCTTGGCAAGGACCTGGGAGCCCAATCGAATTGCATCCAACTCAAGCTCGATAAAGAATTCAAATTCGCCTTTGAAGACGATGTTTCTATCCAAATTGAAAGTAGGTTGAATAAAAAAATCGCGGATCGATATAGTCCTTTTGCAATTCTATTTGAACGTTATGGGATCGAAAAAGACATTGGCGAATTCGACTTGGGAAGTGGTCAGGATCATAATTTCGGTGGCTGTGCACATTGCGTTTTTGTAAAGGGGAGCACATCTGAGCGCGTTTTATTCGCCGATAAAGGTAAACTCATCAACCATGTCGATCCCTACCAAAGAACGATGAATATTGAAGTCAAAGGTCTTCGATTAATAGAAGCTACGGTAGATTCAGCAACACGTGAAACGACCCCGATTAAAGGTGGTATTTGTGTTGAGGTAGAAGACTTTCAGGTTGATAAGAAATTTATCCCCAGTTTCTGGCTCTGCGATAAGGCGAAATATGCGGATGGGAAATTCTGCGATTGTACGTGTGGAAGCTATGATCCCGATTGCAGTACCAATCAAAATTGTAAACCGAACGACCAAGCTTGCATGAAAGATCCACTACCTGTTCGCGATTGTGGAGAAAAAATGTGTGGCTTTGATCCCATAACATCTAAACCCAAATGCATCGACAGTTGTGATTGGGAGAAGAAAGAAAAATGCGACAAAGGTGTTTGTGTCTTTGATCATGCGGGTCTTGGAAATGAATGCATAGATAGTGCTCAAAGACTCGCTCCTGATGTCGTTTTTGGAGGGAAATGTCCCATTAATAATTTCCAGGTTGTGTGCAATGTCGTTGAGGGAGTGGCCTTGGGTTATTGTGGCGCGGAGAATATTTGTCGGCCTTTGTGTGAAAAAATGGAAGAATGCACCAAAGCTGATGAGAGCTGTCGATTCTTTACCGGCGATGAAGGTTTAGGATTTTGCGCCCCAGAACCGAAAGACGGCTAAAGTCGATCCTACAAAAAAAAGACCCCTTTTGGGGTCTTAAAATTAAGGTCGCAATTTAGTAAGTGACTTTATCTTATTTGAAATTAACTCCACCCACCAAATACAAAGTATGAATGGGGTCGTCTGATCCAAGACGTTCTTTACCACCTGCAGCAGGTAGGAAAATAGAATATCCGCCTCCGAAAGAGAAGTATTTCATAGGCTTCCATCCCGCGTTGAAATCGATTTCGGTTCCGAGGAAAGCTTCATCACTTGAAGGGGCGCCAATTGTTTTGCCGCCGGCAGAGGACCAACGTGCATCTTTGTCCGCAACCAAAGTTGGGGCTACTGCAAGTTTCGCCTTGATTCCTTTCATCGGACTGGCGCTCAAACTAAATTCGCCTTGCATAATATTACGCCAACCGAAAAGATCTGCGGACCCATAGAACTTATGATTTGTGGGATAGAAGTTATCGAATTCGGAAACTTTTCCGTCTTTGGATTGCCCTGACGCATAAGTAAATCCAGCTCCAATAGTAGGCTTCATTGGATTATCGATGGTGTATCCCACAAGCGCAGCTCCGGCATAAGCGAGGTGATCATTTCCGTTACGAGCACCAACCTGTAAACCTCCCTCTACGTCAAATTTCACACCCATCGGAAGTTTTCCAGCGCTTCGAAGACCAAAATGAACAATATTGTGGTTTCGCTCCACATCAACTTCGTGGGGTCCGTTATGTCTAAACAACACATAGGGTTCGATGGTCATATTCTCCATAAGGCCATAGGTAATATAAAGTCCAGAGAGGTAATTCCCGTCAATCGTATCTGTTCCGCCATTCTGTGGCGCCGTTACCGCGCCAAAAAGATCAACCTGAAGCGCATCGAATTTGGTATGAAAACGCATCGCATCAAACGAACGTGCCATTTGCGTCCAGTTTAAACTTCCGATCATACGTTGACCACCATATGCAATCTCTTGACGTCCAGCGCGGAACCACATGTCCTCACCGTCGAGCTGGAAATAACCTTGGTGAATACCGGTCATCGCCCCATCGCCAACACCCGCAAACCCAAAAGTACGTGCATCTTGGACTTGTATATTGAGTGAAAGTTTTTTGTATTTTCCAAATATTCCTAAACGAGCCCGACTTTCTAAAGATTGGGCTTTATTTCCCTGAACTTTGAAATTTCCCCTTAGTCGAACTTCACCGCTTTGCTTCCAAAGAATCGTCTCTTCCTCGACAATCTCTGGTTCAAGTTTTGGACTAAGCTCGACTTCCTTTTTTTCTTCTTTTACTTCTATTTTTTCCTCAACCACAACTTTTGGAGGAACAACCACAAGTGGAGTCTCTACCTTCTCCTCGACTTTCGCGGGGAGTGTCGTCGGTACCGCTTCTTTTACTTCTTCCTTGACCTCTTCCACCACTTTTTCCGGTGTGGTGGGTTCGGTTTGTGCGTATGCGTTCGAAAAGAAAAGACTCAGCGCGAGTGTCGAAATAAACGTTATTCTTTTTTGTTTGAGCATTATCTTTACCTATGCGTTATATTTATGCTTCTTATCATCCCCCCATTTAACAAGAATCGTGCCATTAAACGAGCGCATAATTGGGTATAAAACACCCAAAAAAGAGAATTTTTTTCGCAATCACCCTCATCTCTGCAATATTTTCGTCTGCCTTTTCATTTACAGAGATGGCTTAATCCATCAGTGACATTTTCTTGAGAGGAATCCCAGAAGCTTCCGCATACTTTTCTAAAGCTTTCTTTTCTTTTCGACTGAGTTTTTTAGGAATATCTAGAACGAAATGTACGATGAGATTGCCGCGATCTTTGCGATTCACGCGTTGGATCCCTTGGTTGCGAATCACTTCACGATTACCATGTTGGCTTCCAGAGGGAACCTTCACTTCTGTAGGTTCTAAAAGCGTCGGAATCGTGAGCTTCACCCCTAGGGCAAGGTGCACAAAGGAGAGCTTCGCTACAAAATGAATATCGGCTCCGTCACGTTGGAAGAGCTTGCTTTCCTTCACATGAATAAAGACGTAAAGGTCGCCTCGAGGTCCACCATTAGGACCAGACTCCCCCTCATCCCGAAGTCGCAAACGCATTCCATCATCTACACCTGCGGGAATGGTCACATCCACTTCTCGCTCTTCTTTGGAAAGTCCTGAACCTTTACAATCTTTGCAAGGATCCGAGATCGTTTTGCCCTGGCCTTTGCATTTGGGACATGTCGAGGCCAAAGTGAAAAAGCCTTGTGAGTGTTGGACTTGTCCCCTACCTGCGCACATGTCGCATGTCACGGGTTTGGAACCCTCAGCCGCTCCGCTTCCTTCACAGGATCCACAAGGGGAATGTCGGGGAACTTTGATCTTTTTGGTCGTACCAAAAACCGCTTCTTCGAAACTCATTTCAAGATCATAACGAAGATCTGACCCACGTTGTGGTCCGCTCCGCTGTCTTCTTCCCCCCCCACCAAATCCAAACAAATCGCCAAAAATATCGCCAAATTGACTAAAAATATCTTCAGCGGAATGAAATCCACCACCGCCACTCTGGCGATTTAGACCATCATGACCGAATTGATCATAAATATTCCGTTTTTCACTGTCGGACAAAACTTCATAAGCTTCAGCACACTCTTTAAATTTGTCTTCAGCATCAGGGTCGTCGGGGTTACGATCGGGATGGTACTTCATCGCAAGGGCTCGATAAGATTTTTTCAAACCTGGGCCATCAATATCCTTTGCAACACCTAAAATTTCGTAATAATCGCGGGCCATATTTATCTTTCTTTATATGTGAGAACGCGCGCTAATCTAACGACGGATTGTGATGAATCAAGAGGCGTTTCAAAAATGTTTATTTGGAAGGACTAGAGAAAGGGTTTTCTCATTTCTTGGCACAAGTGTGGGGTGCGTTTTTTGAAGGGCTTTTTCCCGTTTTTTTTACAAGCCTGGAGCCACGCCCTAGAGGGAGCGCCGCTTATTTATCTTACCGCCCATCAGGTCGCATTGAAATCGATCCCGCAAAGCCGGAAATGCTATTGCGCTGTTCGCTTGCTTTTGCGAGTCTACATGCTAACAAACTCGCTTTTCTAAAGTACCGGATAGAATGAAAGCTTATCTCGACCTCATGCGCCACGTTCTCGACCATGGAACCCAAAAAGGAGACCGCACTGGTACAGGGACTCTTTCGGTTTTTGGCTACCAAATGCGCTTCGACCTTTCTAAAGGTTTTCCCGCGGTCACTACAAAAAAACTTCATTTTCGCTCCATTACCCATGAACTTCTTTGGTTCTTAAAAGGGGATAATAATATTGCCTACCTTAACGATAATGGTGTTTCTATTTGGAACGAATGGGCAGACGAGGACGGGGATTTAGGTCCCATTTATGGCGTTCAATGGCGTTCTTGGAAAGGGGCGAATGGGAAAACCTTTGATCAAATTCACGATCTTATAGAGTCAATAAAGACCAATCCCAACTCAAGAAGGCATATCGTCAGTGCATGGAATGTTGCGGATGTTCAAGATATGGCGCTACCTCCATGCCATGCACTTTTCCAGTTTTATGTCGCGGATGGAAAACTATCTTGCCAACTTTATCAACGAAGTGCAGATATTTTCCTTGGAGTACCTTTCAATATCGCCTCCTACGCGATGCTTACCGCGATGATAGCGCAGGTTTGTGATCTCGAACTTGGAGATTTTATTCATACCTTAGGTGATGCACATCTATATTTGAACCATCTTGATCAAGTTAAAAAACAGCTTAAACGTGAACCCTTTGCACTTCCTACTTTGGCACTCAACCCCAAAGTTCTAAACCTGGATTCCTTCAATTTTGAGGATATCCAAATCGAAGGGTACCAATCTCATTCTTCAATCAAAGCTCCGATCGCTGTATGAAACCCCGTATATCCCTTATAACTGCGGTTTCTCACAATTATACCATTGGAGATAAAGGGAAGATTCCTTGGCACCTTCCCGCAGACCTAAAAAACTTTAAAGCGATTACGATGGGGAAGCCGCTTATTTATGGCCGAAAAACCTACGCTTCAATGGGAGCGCTTAAGGGTCGAAAAAATATCGTAATTACCCATAATAAGGATTTCGATCCCAAAAACAAAAAAGTGGTGGTTGCACATTCTATCAAGGAAGCAGTGGCGGCGGCCGGTAATGTTCCAGAGATCATGATCCTTGGCGGTACGAGCATTTATGAATCCTTTTTACCTCTTGCGGATCGACTCTATCTTACCGTGATACACGACACCATTGAGGGAGACACTAAGTTCCCCCCCATTGATGCTGAGCAGTGGAGAGTGTCTTTTCAAAAATCGTTAAAGAAGGATAAAAAACACGCCCACGATTTCTGGTTTCTAATTCTAGAACGTGCGATCTACGATGCATATGAAAGCCGGGAACGTCTTCTTCCCGATCGCTACCGTTCCGTAACTTAGCTTAAGTTAGCGTTCGGGAAGAGCTATCAAATTTCATCTTTTCCATCGCTCGTTTTACACCTACACGAAAGCGAGTTAATGAAAGAAGTAGAAAAGGCGCCCCTCTCACAGAGGGAGAGGCTGGGTGAGGGTGTTTCATATTAGACTCGTGGATCAACAGAATCACAGTAGAGGGGAAGTCGAAATAGTCAACCTGCTTACTATGTAATCCCTCACCCTAACCCTCTCCCAGAGGGAGAGGGGATAAAAAAGCTAAAAAAAGAACTTTTGCTTGGTTTAGCAAACGAAGTTAGGGAACGATAGCGTTCGGGAAGAACTATCAAATTTCATCTTTTCCAACGCTCGTTTTACACCTACACGAAAGCGAGTTAATGAAAGAAGTAGAAAAGGTCCCAGTTGCACAGAGGGTGTTTCATATTAGACTCGTGGATCAAAAAGACGAAAAACGAATCACAGTAGAGGGGAAGTCAAAATAGTCAACCTGCTTACTATGTGATCCCTAACCCTCTCACAGAGGGAGAGGGGATAAAAAAGCTAAAAAGAACTTTTGCTTGGTTTAGTAAACGAAGTTAGGGAGCGATCGGGAAGAACTATCAAATTCCATCCACGACTAAAAACGTGCGCTAAATCCCAAATGAGCTTTATTATTCCGAAAACCAACAGTGGGAGTTATTTCCCATGCTTGTTGTTTTTTCTTATTGGCGGAATGACTCAATTCATACCCACTAATCATTCCTATTAGAGGTAAAAAAGAAGCGGGCAAAACCAAACTATCATCAAGCGCGATCAAACCTATTGTAGCCAGAAGACCAATAGCTTCTCCGGCATAAGGCGCCCATAGAGAACCCTTTCCGTCCATATAATTACCCGCCGCGTAAGTGACCGCCGGTGCGGCTACCATATGAAATAGCCCTGTTACTGCTGCGCCGTACAATAAACTCGCCAAACCCGCTTCAGGGGAGGTAAGGGCTACAACGCCGACTCCAACGCCGATCGACACAGAGGAAAGCACGAAATTAGCAAGCACTTCTACCAAAATACGCTTCGCGATATTATCGGGGGGGGGCGGAGCAATATAGGTGACGTTCGGCGATGCATTAGTGTTTTTAGGTTTTAAAATAATAGGAGAACTATTTACTTTCTTCGAAATATGAGATTTCCTTTCCGCAGATTTCGTTGCTTTTTCTTTTTGATTTACTTTGTTTGTTAAGGGGGGAAGTGCTTTCACCTCTGGCAATTTCACGTTCTTTTTTAACTCCTCGCCACCTTCAGTCTGCTCTTCTGAAGCCTTCTTTGTAGTTTTGGGTTCGTGCTTCTTTTCGTTGGTGACACTCTTATCGTGGAGCTGATCCTCATTGCTAACCTGAAGTCGAAGTTCATCCGAAGATAAAACTTCTCCATTCACAATATGTTCAAGGATGAGATTCTCCGCTCCCACGGGCAAGTTAATTCCAATATTGAATTCGCCCTTAATGTCAGCACGATAAACCCCGAAAATCTTATTATCGATTTTCACCCTTAATTTGGCCCCTTTTTGAGCACGTCCAGTTAAAGTAAAAGAACGAAGAAGGGGTGTACTCGGAAC
>JAUTBZ010017232.1:0-19946 GCA_032361785.1 Lepetodrilus galriftensis
TCCTAGCCCATATAAATGACACCAAATTGAGTTTGAAGAAGTCCAGATCGACAAACATCGATTTTATGATATTCAACCCTCAATCTCACGTAACTGCAAATCAAAAACTTTCTCTCTTAGAGAACACGGTGCTAACCACACATGTACAGTAATACACTCTCAACACTATTACACTCTTACACTCTTACACTCTCAGCATTATCACGCTCTTACACTCTCAGCACTAATACACTACTACACACTGGCACTGGATGGAACACTCTTCCAAACAAGACATCAAAGTAAATGGAAAGACATATACCGGTATCTGTGTGTGCAAAATTAATAACACGCATTTCGGATGAGTATGATATATTATTTGATCGCACTTCAAGAGAACCCGCCTCAATTACGTATGTATGATCTTATTTAATAATCAATTGTGAAAACTGGAATGGTAAAACATGCCACGTTATTACACCAAACAAGGAAACTATCCAAGCGATCTTCTTATATTGACTAGGGAAATATTTGAATGCACTTAAACAAAGCAATGCCGACACAGACCACTCAGACGCTGTGTCATGTCATACACGCCCTGCACTACCAGACCACTCATACGCTGTGTCATGCCATACACGCTCTGCACTACCAGACTATTACCAAACCTGTCCATATGTCAGATATGTTCTTGTTGTACATACTATTACCACGAACACCCACTGTATAGTAAGCTCGTTTCATTGAGTGCGTATTCATTCACTGGGAGTGTAGTGATAATCCTCGTAGTTGGGCTATATGTCTACTAAATATCCGTCAATGCTAAGTAGGCATATGGTTTGTGTTGCGAGGATGTGTAGTGGTATGAACCACGGGTTACAACCGAACGGTAATGTGTGCTTATAATGTGTGACCCACTGGGATATTAATGTGTAACCTAGAGAAGTGATAACGTGTGACCTAGTGGACTATAATGTGTGACCTAGTGAGCTTATATTGGTGTAAAGGAGTAGTGTTATCAAGTGTAGTCATCAAATGGGGTTATTATGTGTGACGTACTGGGATTATATAATTGATGCCCTAGTGGTATTATGGTGTGTAGGGTGTGGCTTTGTTTCGTGGTATTTACTTGTCATAGTGGGTTGTCCACATGATGTTATATTGTTATTCTCCACACTTCTGTCATGTCTAACTACAAAAGTTATGTTCTGCAGATATTCTGCAGGGGGTTCCTAACTGAATACCCACTCCAAGTTAGCAGCAGCTCCTGACGAACCAATTATCTCTCAAATAGGAGCACATGGTATTTGTGGATCTGATACTGCCAACATGTCAATCCAAGCACAGCACTAGTGGAGTAATGATAGGATGATTCTGATCCAGGGTAGTGAGGCCTGTACTTAGGCCTATTGCAGGAATAAGCATCACCTTTCAGCATACGGCTCTGCTGATGCTTGCTAATCACCTATCAACAACTACACACAATTATAGTGTGTATCTCTTTGATTTCCAGGTTATAGGTATGTTATCCCATCCTTATAATTAAACCTGCGTATCTTCTCATTGGAAGTCATTATCTATTCCAAGCTATTCTCTTCCTCTTGTCGCCTGGTTAAGGCTCTCCCAGCGGTGCAGGCTAGTTCCAGTCTATATCTATCCCCCGGTAAGCCTGTCGATGGGCACTGAAAGCCGACATGATCTGAAGTAACGACGCTTAAGGAATTTAATTTGCTCGCGGAGGATACACACTTCTCTCTGTGTCTTTCAAGTGAGAGTGCGTGGACCGGAGACTTAGCCCAGATAAGAGTCATGTCTGTGGGTCGACACGCGGACTTTGGTAGTGTTGGAGTGACGTGAAGGGCCGTCTGCCTCTCGCCCAGGACCAGGCCAGCATCCTTCCAGGAGACCACGAGTGACTCGTGTAAACCAAGAGTTATTTTATTGGCCACTACATGCTGCTCTGCAAAGGCTAACCACATCTTATTGCATTTCTTATCCAGATTTGCCGATGGCCATTCATTTGAAAAACGATTCTATGCACACAAAAAAATGTGTAGCTGAATACTGCGTTTCATGTCATGTGTATAATTCAAGTATGATCGTGTATTTATTTCATGACGATAACGGCGAGTAATATAGTTGCGACAATTACCAACCGATATTGCGATAACGAAAATTAATTTTGAGATAATAACCAGTCGATGTTGCGATAGCTATCAGTCAATATTGAGATAGGGATTGGTCAATATTGGACATCGACCAGTTAATTATGATATAACGAGGAGCTAATGTTGAAAACGACTAGGTAATGTCGCGATAACGACCATTAATTGTTGATATAATGACAAGTTAATGCTGAGATAACCATCGATTCATTTTATATATTGATAATATAAACAATCATCAATTTTATATTATTATGTTAGTTTTCAGACAACTTATATCATTTTCGACTTAATAGTCCTAATCTTCAAATGAAGACCATACAGCTATCGCAGAGAAATATGACCACTATTTGCCGAGCTTGGGATTCTGACCTAAGTTGATAGATGGCGAGTCCAACGCTAAACCCACTGAGCTACACATGCTGGCCAAGACCAGTAGGAACATCTTATAAGCACACGCGGCTAGAACAGTTATACATTATTAACTTCAGGTTAGCTAATGGGCAGCAACAACTACCTATAAGTAACGGTGTATAGACACGCATGATGGACATGACCATGTTCTAGCATGATAACATAACAACTGTCCCTAGTAGTATGATGGACACACGATGGTGATACGTCTCTGTTACATGATGGTAACCATGTAGATAACATTATTGCCATATGCTGGCTGCACGATAGTGATGCGATAGTAAGACTGTAATCACCGTCCACGTCAGTGACACAGTACACAGTACTACACACACTAATGTCTGTCACACAGTACTACACACACTAATGTCTGTCACACAGTACTACAAACACTAATGGCAGGCAGGTTGTGTCAACACTGCGGTATGGTCGTGAAGTTAGACATCCCCCTGAGATCTGACACGCCATCATAGTCATCTGTGCCAGAGACGCCACCACGTCGTGACCTATAGCGACACCTATTGAGAAACTGCCAGCCAAGGGTGCTAATCACTCGACCTATCGATTAGTACAAGTTTACAAGGAAACTGTCGTGTCATTTATGACAATGTATTTGAAGCGGCGTCCTTATCGCTGAAGACGTCGATTACACGCTTGCCATGCGGAGTTTAAGCTGGAGTAGGAACTGATAGCTTTATTTCCTATTTCCTGCTCCACTGGTGTGGCTGTTGGTTTGGACGGAGCCTCAAGACGTCGGCACTTCCGGTTCGACTAGAATGGCTGCAAATTGGCCACGTCCTCATGACGACGTTGGCAACAGAATGGAGGGCCTCACGGGGGGTCGTGTCACGCTAGGTGTTTGCAGTTGTCAGTATCCATGTTGATAATGGCCGTCTGGAATGCTAGTGTGGAATGAGTGTGGACTCTCCAGATGATTGTGCAAATGGAGAGAGAACATTAACCAAATAATTGCATTACACTGCACATCTGTGTGGCTATGCTTAGCAACTGCCTTGTTACATTCGTTTCATGTACGGCTGTACATATTTTTAGAATTGGCGCTTTGGAACTTTGTCCCAGCAAGTGGATGTTTCTGGATTAACCTGTACCAAAGATACATGTGCTCCAGAAGATATTGTTATCATGATAACTTCCGTACATAGCAGAAGTCAATATTGAAACAGCTGTCCATTTCTGTTAAATACAGTACGTTGCCATTCGGGTTCAACAAACTTGTGTTAATAATTATGATAATCAATTGCAATATATAAATTATTTCAACTAAACATATACTAGTACTATGTTTTAAAATATAGTATATGACACATACTAATAAGTACTGGATACCTTTGCAATCATACTACTACTACTACTACTACTACTACTACTACTACTACTACTACTATTACTACTACTACTACTACTACTAATAATAATAATAATACTCCTACTACTACTACTACTACTGCTACTAATACTAATATACTAGTAACACTGCTGCTACTACTACTACTACTACTATTATTTCTACTGCTACTACTACTAATAATAATAGTAATAGTAATAATGCCAGGTGGTATACTTAAAAAGATATAATTTCATCATTAAAACCAATAAGTAGGTGATTTGGTTTAAACAATAAGTAGGTGATTTGGTTTACCGGTAAGTAAATAATACAGGCAACTGTAGATTCCCATTAGTAATGCAGACACTTGCTAGTGCTGGCTTGAGCCTTGAATATATGTACCGGTACATGTACTAGATTTAATTCCATTACAAATCTGCAAATTCTCATACAACACACATGCATTGAAATGCTAAAACGCTGGATCAGGTTTTAATGTCGTTTTTCTGGTATTTTAGCAATTAAAGCTGATAATGTACACTAGCCAAGTTTCAAAAGGTGAAGCAAAACCGATTTAATAAATGCTTAAAAATTTTAATGGGCCACTTCAGCGTTTAAAATAATTAAGCTTACTTTAATGTATACTAATTATAGCCTTTACGTGATTTATCTGCGAACATATAGCCCCTATATCATGTTATAGTAAATCAAACGTGAACGAACATTACTTCGAGGTCCATCAACATTACTGTGCATTCGAGACTGTTAATGTTTTAACATAGCTGACAAGCCTTTCATAAGCCAGGCATGTGATTAAGATGTGTCACATGAAAGTGGACAGTTTAATTTGACCTCAGTGGCCAGAAAAAAACATGTACTGTAGTTAGGGTAAAAACTGGAGAAATCACATGCCTGATAAGCACTCATTTTAAAAACTGGCTGTGGCACATCTATTCTGGGATTGAAACCCAATTAGTTGTTGCTGGATCATGAGTCCAACTCTCAAAGGGTAGCACTGTGATTGAGATCAGTACAGAAACATCTAGTCTAAGAAACATCATATATCACACACTTCTACATCACGATGGGGTATACTTTATCATGAATATGAAAACATATTATTACATAGCGAAAAATATACACTACTGAGTATTGTTATCATTTTGTTTATTTATTAACTTCAATAAATAAATAGCACATTCATAAAGAACATGACTCCATTCTAATGCATGCTCGAAGCGCTGTGGGAAAGATACATATTTTATGTATACCAGTACATGTATGTAATATGATAGGAATATTAAAATAGTTTTTATTGAAATTAATCAAAATGCAAATATATAACAGGTTTCTTTGTTAAAATAATTAAACATTCTGTGTATACATGTAAATATATTTGTTTTAAAAATAATGTAATAACTAGGTGAGATGTTAGCGGGAGAAATGTTCAGATAGCCAATAAGGTGGCTGTTCATGAACTCTGTAAGACTTTACAAATAAATACGGTACTGTTAAACATGTGTTATATAGGCCTATGTGAACATACTGAACACAGACTGACAGAAAGACAGACAGACAGACAGAGAGAGAAAGAGAGAGAGAGAGAGAGAGAGAGAGAGAGAGAGAGAGAGAGAGAGAGAGAGAGAGAGAGAGAGAGAGAGAGAGAGAAGCGAGCGAGGGAGAGAGAGTAAAAGTACATAGCGTGCTAACGACTGGAGATGAAGTACTGTTAACATAACAGGAATGCTTTCACGATGATTATTGCATAACACATTACTTCAAAGTTTGCACAGTGTCATTGCCATTGGATGATGACACCGGCTCTCTCCTAGCTGCCTACCAAACGAGAGTAAGAGTAGGCTATCACATTTTATTTATATTTGTTTGTTTTTTGTTTAGGTCAGGCCAAAACAAATTATCAAATACGCCAGGACAGCAAATTTACAACAAACCCCGGACTTTTCTCAATAAATGAATACAATAAATGAATGTCGATTCATTATAGGAAGATGGAACAGCAACCGCGTAACGATGCTATTTTTACGGGGTTTTTTCCCGTTTTTTTCCTCGTATAAAATCCGAAGATCTTATCTATATACCGCTAAGTTAATATTTCAGCGTGGGCCTAAATACATAAACTCCTGGTACATCTATTACTATGGCATTGTTATGCATTTCACCGGTTCATGTACGTGTATGTCGTAAACCGATATTAGAATATTCGAAATAAACTAAACTTATTAAGTTTATTGCTCATTATATGTTGTCAATATAGAGATAATATACTTTAAAACGATGAACTAGATATGTATATGTCCATGAATATGAAATTATCTTATGTCGCGATATCGGGCAATATTTTATTTATGGCAGGGATAATACGTTTTATTAAATATTATATGTATGCTAAAATATATTTCTGCTTATTGAAATTCATTACTTCATAATCCATTTAGTTGAAAATTTTAAAATGTGCTTTTACAATGATTCTATATGAGTTTTAGCTACTGTATTATGATAAACTATGAAACAAATTTCTTGATAAAAACGATTTCCTAAAATTAACGAAGATCATATATATATAGGATTCACTAAAACGAAATTTTGTTTCATGATTTCCATGATATATAGTTTATTTAGTCAAACTATCGATTACGGTAGCATTAAATAACTCTTAAATGTAAAAAAATATATTTACGTTTATTATTTCATTCTCAAATATCTTCTTAATATAAATAATTTGAAAACATTATTCCATTTCATAATTCAACATTTCGACAGGTGCGTGTCACAACTTTAAACTGGTTCCCCGTTGGACCCAGAGCCCGTTTTGCTACGTTTACTGTTTATCAATAGGCTGTGCCCAGTCTACCACATCGTCTGCATGCGTGGATGCATCGTTTGTTTTGGAGTTGATGTAACATGGTAAAATATGTGAAATTTGAGGAAATTGAGTCATACAATTAGTGTGATATGCACATTCTTTATCCTAGCAAAATTTACACCCCACATGTACGTTAAAAACAATGTTTGCGCACTTTTTGTTTGCGACTAATAATCGAGTCACCGGTTTTCGTGGTATATCGGTTCGAATCAAGTTTAGCTGCGCGCGATCTATTGACTTGTATACTAGTACTTTTATAAACTAGGGTGGGGTGAGGGTGGTGGGTGGTCAAAATTTCCTTTGGTCAAAACGTCGAGCATTCATTTGTAGATTTGGATGCTTGAGTTAAAAAATAATTAAATTGTAAATGATGATACCGTACTTTCAGTGACCAGGTACGGGTGATCATATAATTTCATATCGGAATGAGCACACACGTATATACGTACATAGACCAGGCATCCATATATTAATTAATTACTGTTCTGATAGTTAATGCTAGGATGTTCGTTTTTAAAAATTGGTGTTTACTGTCGCTTTATAGATTATTTTCACTAATGTCAATTATCATAACTTGTCACTTTCAGGGCAGGAGGAAACCTGCAACATCTGTAGGGCAGAATGTTGCAGTAAACCTGCAAGCACCGGCTGGTACTGACAAGACCAAGTATGATAACTGCATTGCCACTCTATATCACGTTAGAAATGGAACTTTCGCTAATGTTGATGCCGGGCCCATGGGACAGGATTTGAACCTGGAACCTTTGGCTCCGAAGTCCAACGTTCTACCACTGCGCTAGCTACCACACACCCCAATCTTGAATGTAACTCTACCTACAGAATATTGGTCATACAACTGACCTTTGGTTTGTATTTTTGGCAATTTACTTGTATTCTGTACTAATACTATAAATACACATCTGTTTAAACTGTTTTCATTTTCCCCCCAGATTCCCAAGCTATTCCAGTGGCTATTTGGTGTGAGTCTGTTTGCATCAATATGGTTCAGCGTGGTCTTCGGCTACGTAGCTGTTGATATATCTGCTAAAGGACGAGAAACTATTCAAATCGTATGTACAGTCAAATCTTTCACCACTATGCCCATTCATGCTTTCAGCTTTAAATGCTAGTTTATACTCCAGATTTAAGTTATGATTAATACAATTAGTCTGTCCACTGTTTTTGGCTAAATATCTACCGTAGTATTTGAAAGCACAATTTAGAATGTTTATTATTATGTATACCGGGAGTCATTTGAAAATCTGCAATGTTAAAGGTATCTGTCTGACCCCCTGAAAATTAGAAATGTTACCACCATTAACATGGGCCTATGGAGAATGACCCCATTATTATTTTCTTTATTTCGAACACTATACTATTCGTTTAAAAATATTAATGATAATTACCATGATTACTGGTTAGACATATTTTACTTGTAATTACTAATGGCAGTAAGCATTCCATTCAGTGTTTGAAATTACTGCTGGCCCGGCAATTTCTCCCAATGCTAAAGGTATCCTAAGGGCCAGTAGAAATTCAGGTTTTTTGTAAACATTTGTTATTTGTATCATTATTCGGGCCAGTAGGTTTCCAGTGGTAATTTCGAACACTGACTACACTATCAGTAAAAGTGCACATGTTTACTTTGTTGCATCAGCATTATCCCTGTCAGCATTAAATAATAATCTAAGCTTTTAATTATGAACTATACTAAATAAACTCGCACTAATATTAGATCAATTTAGCTGGGACTCTTTATTTGAAAGTTATCAGGACAGCTGATTGGCTACCTGCTGGTTTCTCATTTCAACCTAGTTCACGGTATCTCTCCTCCTCCAGATTATCAGTTCAAAATCTCATATGTGCCGTCCCACCAAGAAGCGCTAATAGATTTTCACCAATGTTTAATTAATTCTCCTAACTCTGCGATGGAGATTAATGTCGGACGCCATTTGTACAGGATGTAAATGGGCTCGGCAACGTTTTCTATTTGTCTTTGAAGTCACGAGGGTATTGACACCTTGATTTATTTGTCTTCTGAAGAACGGAATACAGACGTTGAAATATGATTTAGGTTTTGTCCATTTATTTTAATCTTAAAGGCACACATGGATTACTCGTTTCAACATTATGGAAATTTAAACCCGATTTTTGTAATTAGATATTATGTTATGTTGGATGGCAGTGGGTTGTGCACTGATTAAGTCTTCAGTGTCTTTGATTGATGACAAGATCTTACGAATTTCCATCTTGTTTTTTTTTTCTCTCCATTATTTGTTAGTTATTAATATTATCAGCCTCATTGAAAACAGGTTGGTGTAGATGTTTGCCTTGCCTCCCACAATATCATGGTGTACACAGATGTGTATGTTGGGGTAGAGCAGGAAGTAGAACAAAGGTAGATCTTCAGACTTAAGGCCAAAAATTTGGTTTTCAATCCCGACTGTGAAACGTTTTTTCGTACATTTAATGTTCAAGTTCCAATTTTATATTTGGGATTTGTGAACGAAATTTTGAGCATGAAATCATTACACATTCTCTTTCTTGTTGGAATTATAATACATTTGGTTAAATAATGTTAAATAACTATTTTCATTTTATTTTTTTTATCTTTATTGTGGGTTTTTTCTGTTCTAGATTGGGTAATTCTGACAATATCCACCCATTATTTCAACAATTAGTCTTCACAATTCATCTTTTATGTCCTCATTCAACATTTGCAAATGGACAATAGGTGATAGGTTGAGTAATATCAAATCATAATTGGATATTAAAAGGAATGCACTATGAGCACAACATTTTGAAATATTTATTCCTTAGCCATGTTTGAATGATTCATCCATACATCATCCATATCAAAAAATATTTTATAAAAAGAAAACATCATATCCATCTATCCATTGCAATTTCAATTATCTTTTTGTTTTTCATGCTAGTTTAAATTAACCATTTAAAACATCTGTTTCTGATATTTATGAGTTAATGAAATGTCTTGTGTAAAATTATAACTTTTAACAGTTCAGGTTATGGTTTCATATCGCCTCGTAGTACTTACTGAATTGAATTTGAAATGTTGTAATATGAACAAAGCTGTCTTATAATAACACCACCACCACCATCAACAATAAAAATAACAACAAAAATAACAAACAAACAGCAACAAAATAATAATGTAGTGAATATACAAACAGTTCATTTTCTAAGACCACATGATTAATACATGTATATTGGTATAGTCTTAACGCTTGTTTTACCTGAGTGTTAACCAAACATTTTGTGTGTATTCTCCGCTATATTTATTCAAACGCTGCGTGTGTTCTACCTGTCAATCATTGTCAACTCCTTAATCCCAAATCCACCCCGTACTCCTCCCTCCCTCCCACCCACCTCCATCGCCAACCACCCACCCAATATACCCCCCAGCCGATCCATTATACCCCATCAGCTGATCCATTATATCCTCGCTCCTCATGATTACTGATTAATATCAGGCTCATGATCAGAGTCCTCTCCAGCTCATCACAGACAGCCCGTCTCGGGCGCCAATGTTGTCACTGCCCAGTGTATAAATTACATCTGTCGATACTTGATCTTCCTTTGTAAATGTATACACACTGTAATCTCCCGTTACACCATTTTAAATGGTATCTGGATCTTCGGTATTGTAATATCACATGCCAGGTATCTGCTCACCTGGGAGACGAGAGCCGTCGAGAGGGATTTAGGTCCATACTTGATGATTCAGTACGGCCCTTTGATATCGGAAACTATTAGCATAATATTGTTTTTGATCTGTATGAGATGCCTGAATGTCTAATTTCAAGCGAAGGTGGAGGAGGGATGAATGTGCGTGTGTGTGTGTGTGGAGAGAGAGAGAGATGGAGAGAAAGAGTCGAAATATACGAAATACAACAAGAGAGAGAGCGAGAGCGAGAGCGAGAGAGTGGGAGAGAGAGAGAGAGGGCGAGAGAGAGAGAGAGAGAGAGAGAGAGAGAGAGAGAGAGAGAGAGAGAGAGAGAGAGAGAGAGAGAGAGAGAGAGAGATGGCTATAACTGATACATGTTCTTTTTATGTTTGTAAATATTTCTTTTATTAAAACTAGAAATGCACCCCTGGCAAAACAGTGTGCATTCATATGAATATTTGGCTCAAAAATAGTGGTTCGTAAAGTAGCATGTTCAGCCAATGGTGTAGATTAATACAGAAACTTATTTTTCTTTTTAAAACTATTGTTTAAAACATGACAACATAAACATATAAATAAATACACATTTATTAGAAACACATACTACATGATTACGGTAACCTGCCTTCTTTTTTTTAATGGTTAAATGAAATCCATGATTAGATGTGATAGATGTAACAGACACTGGGCACTTTCGTTTAATTAAGAAAGATAATTATCTTTGACTGAGTGAGACCTCTCATCTTAAATCATTATCATACCCTGTTCCGATCATGTTCCTCATTTCTGTCTTTTAAAGCTACAATGACCCTCGAATAAAGTACACTTTCTTAGGGCTTTAACATCTGCATTGAAGCAAATGTTGGAGGAGCCTTGTCGTTAAGACCTTTAACCTTTTAAAATAAATAATAATAAATTACGTCTTCTTAGGGCTCAGTAATTAAAAGAGATGTACACACAGTCATAAAGACCTTCTTTCAGAGTTTTTATATGATTTAAATTTAGTGGAAACGAACGTCTGAATATGTTCTTGTCAACTGTGTGTGGCATCGGTTTTAGTTGCCGTAACTCTATAGGATGGGAAGCACTCATATGAAGAGATAAAAAAATAGCTTGTTTTGTTATTTTATGTATAAAACATAATCTGTTCATGATTTTCTTGCCTTATCTCCTTGAAGAGCCAACATGGCCTTAACTCGAGTGCAACATCCCGAAAATTACCATTATCTTGATGAAATTGTCATTTTCCGTATTTTATCAGCAATTATTTCCATCAAAAGAATTACGATATTGGAGCTAATAAATAACTAGGGAAATTACAAAACAGCAGACAAAGAGGTATTATTCTCCATAGTATATGTGTATGTATGTATAATATAATGCCTTTACACATCAATGTGGATAGTGTCCCAGTGTAAAACGGGGATTAAATGTCATATAGAGTTGATAAATACCAAGTCACATGACCTTATCTCCAACTTGGTGCTCCGACTCCGCCTTTGATTTAAATTAAAGCCACGATTCCAATTTCTCCGACTCCACCAGTCACATATGTAATTTTTCTATTAAATATCCAAAACTTTGTTGCATTAATGTTTTCTCGCCAGAGATAAATGCCGGCATTTTTCCTATCACGTTGCAGCCTCCCAGACGCTGCCTTCGCCAATAATCTCTCGGCCGTCGTATTAAATCTACCGAGAATTGCAGTCAAATATGAAGTTATCAAAACTTACCACTGGGTTGGCCATAGAGCAGTCGCCTTGCTTGATAGATATAATATACGCTATATTTACGAGATTTGAGGTTAAATCAAGATGAGTTCCCCAGAGGCTTTGGTATGGTTCTCTGTGTTTCTGGCTATGAAATTTGGTAGCGATTTGATGGCTATTTCTATTTTGGAAATTGGGAAACCATTAACGTTTATCTTCATGATGATCTTCATTAGAAATAAGTTAACATTTGAAAAACCACTAACGTTTATCTTTATGAAGATCTTCATAAGAAATAAGTTATCATTTGATTGTATAAGTATTTATTCATATGTCATTTTTGTTTGGTTCTTTATTGTTTTCAATGAACAAAACTGACATCTGTATGTATATTTGGTTTTCTCTCTTTTTTTTATGTCTGTCTGTCTGTCTGTCTCTCTCTCTCTATCTCTCTCTCTCTCTCTCTCTCTCTCTCTCTCTCATCGCAAATGGGTGAAATATTCCCACAGCTACGTTAAATTCCATATTCACCCTCTCTCTCTTTCTCTCTCTCGCTCACACTCACTCTCACACACTCTCTCGCTCTCTTTCTCTCTCTCTCTCTCTCTCTCTCTCTCTCTCGCTCTCTCTCTCTCTCTCTCTCTCTCTCTCTCTCTCTCTCTCTCTCTCTCTCTCTCTCTCTCTCTCTCTCTCTCTCTCACACACACAAAAACAACTTCCCCATCACCACCATTTTATGTATCTACTCTCCAGTAATAAATAAATCCACTCCAATAATAAAAAAGACGCATAACTGTAGTGCCACAGTAACTGATTTGTTTCCAATCCTAGATTCACGAGTTGTGCCGCCTCTTTATCAAATAGAGTCACAAGCCAGTACTTTATTACAGACTTATCAGCATTAAACTGCTTGCTGGACATAGACGTGGTACTGCGGCGGTGTATACAGGGGGTGATAAGCCGGGACTGTGGATTGTAATAATCAACAGACTCAGCTCATCAAGATGACTTGCCTGTCTTGCCATGAAAAACGGGTTACGAGATTACGAAGCATTTTTTAGTACGATTTTATGCTCAACAAAGTTTTGTGCATAAATCCTCTGATAAGATTTTAACTTGAGCATGAAATCATACTAAATTTTTTGTTTGTTGTTGTTGTGTTTTTTGTTTTTGTGGTTGTTGTTGTGGTGGTGCTGGTGGTGGTGCTGGTGGTGGTGGTGGTGGTGGTGGTGGTGGTGGTGGTATTAAAGTCTTGATTTCAATAGTAACACCAAGGCTCTGGACTAACATTTAGTCTGTTAATTTAATATAAAAATAAAATAAGATTAAATTTCAAACTGAACTTTTCTATGGACAGAAAGTAATCCAGATATTATAAACTCTTCCATTTGACTTATTTTGTCTCTAGAATAAAACTTGGAATAAATAAGATGATAGATAGTCTTATCATGATCTGTAGGACATATCATTACACATTATTGGAATAATTAGGTTAGCCAAAATGCGATAGAATTCACATTAACCTCTTCATGCTGAAGGCAACCAGAGATGCCCAAAAGAGCTGTGCCTAATCCAGCAGGGAGAAGGTTAAAGCTATCGGGGATAAACGTTGAAGTCACTACATTCCAGATATTTTCCAGTTTACACCATTGGAGGTCACGAGACAAATTTCTCAGCCCTGCTCGTGATTACATTAAATTTGTTATGACTTTTAAATAAGGACTGCTTGATTTCAGTGACATGCCAACGTGAGAGTGGTCCGTGTTTACTGAGGCCATCTAGACCAAACAACGATGGATAGCACTAGTTTACATACCACTGTTTTTCTTTCTACCTCCTCCTTCAAACCACTTGTCTCTGTTGACAGATTATATCAGGATCTTTGTTGAACTGCCACAACCCCCCCACCCTCATTCCCGCTCTCCCCATGGCTATTGTGGGGGTAGGGTTTAGAGAGAGAGAGAGAGAGGGGGGGGGAGTAAATTGGATTTTAAGGGTGGAATGGTATTTGGGGAGAATTGTTTTATGTACTCTGGTATTTATTGACTCCAGGGTAGACCTAACAGTATGGGTGGGGTAGGTTTTAAATTCTTGTTGATTTTAGGATTTGCGATAAAATGTTAATGCAAGGCATTTTTTTTTTAATCCACTGTTCCTTGTTACGTTAAATTTGAATGCAAAAGATTAGGTTAGATTTATTCCTTGTTACGTTAAATTTGAATGCAAAAGATTAGGTTAGATTTATTTTTATTTTCTCATGACCACTGAAAGATAAATTATTATTCTTAGGTCATACTGAAAGATAAATTATTTTTCTCAATCCATACTGAAATAGAAATTATATTCATAGTTCAAGTGAAAGATCACAATTATTACTCTTAGTCCATACTGAAACATAAATTATTATTCTATACTAAAACATTAAATATTACTTATAATCCATACTGAAACATAAAATATTACTCTCAAATATTACTTATAGTCAATACTGAAACATCAAATATTACTTATAGTCCATACTGAAACATCAAATATTACTTATAATCCATATTGAAACATCAAATATTACTTATAGTCCATACTGAAACATCAAATATTACTTATATTCCATACTGAAACATCATATTTCTCAGTTCGTCTGCACCTGCTATGTCTCTGGGGGTCTCAACAGAACAACCACTTGTTACGGGTTCTCTTTCCCATCCACAATCACATTACTGCAAGATTTACTGAACTACTGAACTAAACAGTGTACAACCACACAGAAAATCAACATCACAATATTGACACTATTTATTAAGGGGAAAAAATCTGTATTTTCATCCCCCGACATTTGCTCAGTTCCATGGTCATGTTGTTCTATGCCGAGGCTCCGATAACTCACAATTTCCTGTCTACGTTAGACATGCCGATTAATTTACCTTCATTGTTAACATGTGTAAAATGCCAAGAAAACACTGTGGGCTTTATTGCTCGTGTATTGATTCTGTGCTTGATTTTGGGTGTTCTTTTACAAGATCTGCAGTCCTCGGACTGCAAATTAGCTTGATTTCTTTTTTCAACGAGCCTGTTCGAGACGAGACTCTGAGTCTTGGTTCGATTATACTGTCTCTCTGCCGCAAAGATGCTTTTTAGTCTAGAAATGAATCCAGACATCAATTGAAGATTTTAGTCAGAGTTCTCCCGGCCCGTGCCTGTGCAAATCTGTCAGGAAAGTTTGCAATGGTTAAGAATATTCTTGGGTCTAGGCACCCAGACGTGTGTTGATATCAGATGTATTTTATAACATTTTATTGTTCCCAATTATTTTTTTTCAAGTCCATCTGTCTCCTATACACTTAGTTGACATCACAGAACGCCTACGGAGCGGAATTCCGTCTCTTAAAGACACGAGACCTGGATGTACCCAAGAATGAGCGGAACAATTCCGAGCTATTCCAGCGTCTGGTATTTTGTTGAGACAGCATTACCCCATTATTTGACATCGGATTCTCCATGCAATCAAATTATAAAGTCATTCTTTAAGTGTTTGTATTCTTCTGCCTCATCTCGTCCCAAGCAAACAGTCGTAACATCCGTTTACGAAGCTCGCGTACCTTGTTTATCGTGGGGATTTTCCTAAGACGAAAGTATTTCATTTAGGTCCCTTATATCTTTCGCTAACATCCACTACTTTATTTGGCGGTCTGCTTCGGTTTTTTTTCTTCTTTTTTTTTTTAAAACCTTATATCTTTCGCTAACATCCACTACTTTATATTTGGCGGTTGTCTACGTTTTTTTTATATTCTTTAGCCTTCTTAGGATCCTAGAGTGTCCCACAGATGACCTTATAGGGTTGTGATTTGGATTAATTCAGTGGGGAGACGGTTAAGGAATAATAAGCCCGTCCCACGGAGCCAAATGACACCAAAAAAAACGAAAATATCTCCAAACTTGAAAGTGAATTCCAGCGATTTTTCAAGTAACAGTATGCCATAAATGCCACGAGTAAAGAGGTTGACATTTGTGAGGATTACAAGTATTTTTCGGTATAATCGTGGAAATTCAACATATTTGGTGTGCGGTGACTCCGTTAATGGAACCAATGCTCCGAGTGCAGTCTCCTATGTTGTTTTGCATGTCTGAGAATAAAATAACATTAAAAACTGTTAACCACAGGTCTCGAACATCCTATGCTGTGTTGCGTGTCTCAAAATAAAATAACACAAACAGGTTTAACCATAGGTCGTTCAAGAAAGAAAATAATGAAGAAAATAGAAGGAAAGTTTGCTGTGTTCAATGAGAATCATTTGAAAAGTTAACGAGGTTTTGGCAAGACTTCGAGAAAGCATTTGAAAAGTCAAGATAGCTTTTATGTGGTTGGGGGGAAGAAAGAGAGCAGCTTGTGATACTTTTTAGTAAAAGTAAAGATCCGTGGTTGTTTGAATGATTGTAATATTTTGTATGATATAATGTATTCATTTACCAGTTAAATTAATGAGCTTTAATTGTTGTCAGTGAGAGGCAGTGGGAAATCCTAATATGCTGTATAATTTTGAGAGAGAGAGAGAGAGAGAGGAGAGAGAGAGCATGGGGGAGAGAGAGAGAGAAACTGGATAATCGTCCAGGAATGTAAGGTGGAAAGGAGAGAGAGATAGAGAGAGAGAATTCCATGATTAACAGAGGCAATGTAAAATCCTAATATGCTGTATACAATTTTGAGATAGAGACAGAGAGGAAAATAGAGAATAGACAGGTAAAGGCAGGAGGGATATGTAGGAACAGAGGAAGAGGGAAAAAGTATTTTGTTTGTTTAGCTATGAACATTTCACCGAGGATACACCTGAGTTCCTTGCTGTAGAAATATCCGCAACCTCCATCACTCAGCAGTATACAGAGCGTGGACTAAACTATAAACACGCCGTCATGATATAGGTACATGGAATGTTGCCAGATCACCGTCTTTTTGGAGCTTTTTCCTTCCTCCCAATTTTTTCTCCCCCTCCAAGCTCATAAAAGTGTATTTTATTGACATGGATCTCTCACAAAATCGCTCACCTCAGCCCAGATTTACCAGTTAAGAACTCTTTTGTGAGGGAGGAACAATAGGGATTGTATCAGGTTTTGATGCTCTCCTGTGTGCGAGTGTAAAAAGTGATGTTTAGTGCTCCCGTGTTGCCGGCAAGACCAGATCCATGTCTCCCAAAGGGAGATAAGCTAAAAGGGGTTAAGACTCTGGGATCTGGACATGGCGCTGTCACGATACTGTCAATATTTAACTGACATGACGGATAAGTAGCCCGCAATGCAAAAAGCATGTTTCCTAAGGAGTGCTTATGACATTGAATTTCCTTGGGTTTTGTTCTTTCTTCTTTTTATTTTATTTTGCATAAATAAAATTAGCGGATTAAAAGCTTTTATGTAGTCTGTTCATTTCGAAGATTTTTAAATTGAATTTTGATAAGTGGAGAGTATTCGTCGGAACAGGTATCTATTTTATTCTAAGAAAGGAGATATCTTGTTGTGACTTTAAATATTCTGTACTATATGGGGCAGGTCTGAACTGGATTTGGGCACATTCAATTTTTAATTTCCTAAAATGTTTTTCCCTGTGGCTTATGACCACCCAAAAAGCTAATTTAAACTTCTTCTCACTAGTCACAACCTATAAGACCTGGAATTGCAATTAATTCAGCAGTTTTGTGGTTAAGTATATATTCATTCCAAAAGCTTATTTCTCTACTGGTAGACTAAACATTTTTCCATTCAACTGTTGAACATATTATAGAGGAAATAATATTATTACAAACTGTGAAGCTTTGAATACGGTATATAGAGACGGCACCTTTAAGGGAAACAGTGTTTGTGGTAAAGATATTTCATCACCTAAAAACCCTGCAAGGGTATAAATATTTAGCGTTTTCCCAGGTGAAAAGTGCATAGCGGTAAAGTAACTGTCTTGTGTTTAAATAATTTGTAGTTTTCCCACCTTTTACTATTTGGCATTCTATGTGGTTTGCCAACAACAACTGTTTCACTTGTTGTAATGTGTCGGGTGTAGTGCTGTGAAATGTCTGCATCCTGACCTGGTTCCGTTATCTGCTATAATGGTTGCTCTCGATTGTGCGCCTCTGCACTGCATATATATAAAGCAATTACCGTATCTATGTCAGGAATGCTTTTAAGGTAGGGATTTGCCAAAAGTCTTGATGAAAATACTGTAATGGTTTCAATTTTATTGAAGGTATATAATACACGTTTCTGTTGGTAAAATTATATTTTAAGGTTGTACATCTTTTTTTATTTCACTGTTCTTGTGTTTATTAGGAATATTGCAATTTTTCCGGCATGACATGAAAACTGCCAATATTCTTGAAATATGTCCTTAATTAGAAATATGATGTATTTTATTGTTACAATCTAATATATTTCTTCAATTTAAACGTTAAACTCCATATTCACTCACACACTCAATTTAAAAAAAAAATATATCGTATTTGTAGAATAAGGCATTTTGATAGGGATACCCCACCCTGGTTACCTATTTAACCCTCTCCCTGCTGGATTAGGCACAGGCACTGCACTTTAGGGCATGTCCGGTTGCCTTTAGCAGGGAGAGAGTTAAATTTTTTTTTTTAACATTAATTTTATCATCGCTGATGAAGGTGAATTTCATTACCGTTCTGAAATCCCATCTCTTTCCTGTGTAATTATTTTTTTCCGCAGATCTCGTCAAAATCGGAAAACAGACGAAACTTTTCATCAAGTATGCAATTTCTTTCTTAATTCCTTGCTAGATTCACTTTATTTTTTTTTCACTTAGAAATTCAGCATCAGTGGATCAGTTCTGGAAAAGAAACGTATTACGCTTTCCTTTTGTTTTCTCCTAGTACTTCTCCATGCAATGCGATAGATTGAACTTGCGAAATTGGTTACGAGAAGAGATCTATTTCATCGGCATGTGAGGTAATTTTCTGTGTACCAGCCACCGCGTCTGTTTAGCCCCTCAATATTTGACATTCCAATTGAGGCCCAATTTGTTCCCGCTTTTTGGCTAAGTGCTATTATGGAAAGCGACCAATCGCAGATCGGCTGTGTAATGGAGGCATGTGTGTGGAACGATCTGGTTTTGATTGAAGACAATGTCGTTTTCAAACATGAAATTAAAGAAACATTTTGTGTTTGGTACATGAATATTGACCAAAAGATAAATTAAATGTCTTTTTCAAACATGAAATTAAGGAAGCATTTGTTTTTGGTACGTGAATATGGTCAGTCTTTAAAATGAAAAGTCTTTTTAAAACGTGAAATTATGGAAGGATTTGTAATTTTATACATGATTATACCATAGTCACTCAAGATAAAATGTCTGTTAGATCAAAGATGAAATTAATGATACTTTTGTGTTTGGTGCATGGATACTGTCAGTCTTAAGATAAAACTGTCTATAGTTTATAACAGGCACCCTGCTGAAGCCAACTAGAACCCCACATATCGTTCCAAGTTTTTCCCCAACAGTTTATCCCCACTTACCTTCCAGTCTTATGTGATGTCAGAAAACTGGGAAGGAACTGAAAAGTCTGTAGATTCCTATGAAACTGGCAAAACCTTTTTTGTCTATGGGAGATTCTTCAGAGTAAAGATGGGTGTTTTTTGGTTAGGGGGTGTCCCAGAGTCAAGAGGGGTGTTTGTTGAGAAGGGGTGTCCAGAGTAAAGGGGTGTTTGTTGAGAAGGGGGTGTCCAGGGTAAAGGGGTGTTTGTTGAGAAGGGGGTGTCCAGGGTAAAG